>JAEMTY010000440.1:0-25000 GCA_020423425.1 Chrysopa pallens
GAAAATTTCCCAAACTTAGAGAAATTGTTTAAGGTCTCATAAAATCACAAAACACTGGTAATATTGTAAAGTTTACTTTTTATTTTAATAAAATAAGATTCAGCATTAAAAGACCTGACTTTGGTATTTAAGCTTTACAGCTTATCTTTCTACTTGGAGAATATATTTATATCGTCTTATCAAATACTATATATATAATCAGAAGTATTTTAATTATTAAAAATTTAATTTATCATGTCATTGACGAAACCTTTCAGGAGTAAAAAGACACCTATTTGTATTTGTAGACCATTTTGTTACGAGTTCTTATATATAATAAATCAACGAATGGTAAACAATTTCTGACTGTTCATCGAAATACCATTTTCTGTTGACAACATCCTTCAAAAAGAATTGAGACTAATATTATCCTTACCATTTTCTCAAATTATTCCCTTAGCAATGTTTTACTAACGGATAACACAAAAGATGTTATATTATCAAAATTTCCCAGTTTTATGTTTAAAAGTGATTAATAATTAAAGACAACTAATGTTAAAATTTAATTTATTCATAATTATAAAAACAAAATAATGCTTTTTTTTTTTTGTTCTGATATTTTAAATAAAAATTACATCCTAGCGAAGAACAAATTCACGATTGTATCCAGACATTGAATGTAATTTAAAAAATACTGAAAATACCTTCAATGACATAAAAATATAAAGGAATGATGCAATTGTTTGGCTATTCGTGTGCCATAGCGCGCGCTTGTGCCCGTACTCGTTTTTCATACTCTAATCGATTTTGACTAGAAAAAAATTGTTTCAATAAATACACGAACATTTTTTTAATTAAATACATACTTACCAATAAATTGTATAAGCTTCAGCCTGAGCAGGATCCCGTACGTTAGGTTCATTTAATAAGTCTTGTATTCCAAGTAAAATTTGTTTAACTGTTATTGCTGGACGCCAGTCTTTATCCTCATCTAATAACGATAAGCATACGGTACCCGAGGGATATACGTTTGGATGAAATAATGGTGGTTCGAATTTACATTTTGGTGGACTTGTTGGATAATCATCTTTGAAAATCATACGTAGTTTATAGTTTCCATTTTCCCATGGTGTCTAAAAACACAATCACATTATTTTTTAAATTCAAATTTAATTTAAATAATTCTTTTTACCCCTTTTTTGCCTGGAATCACACATTCCCAATTCATTAAATTTACAGAACCATCTGGATTTTTTGAAGGACGTGCAACAAATCCCTGTAATCAAATTTAAAATTTAATTCATAAACAATAGAGTCTAAATAACAAGCTTACGAATGGGTGATCTTTTCTCCATGCTTTTCTTTCTTCTGCAAGTCGTTGGGCAGCGATTCCAGACATTCTTAAAATTACTTAGAATATATGTATAAATTCAAGTACAATCAAATAATTTCTTTTTGTCGAATATTATTATAGCACTATAAAATGATATTTATGAAGTTACTAGCCTATAGTTATGCAGTCTAATGAAGAATGGCCATTTTGTATATGCCTAATTTCATATGTCTTATAGAAAGAATAATACCGTTTAGATTTATTACGAGCATAAAATTAATAACCACAGGTAATGACAAAAATAGATCAAAGTGAATTAGATTTCTCATATTTAAATAACAATACTTTAGAGTAAGAAAATGAAACTCAAATATTTGTATTATTCATATTATGGGGAACCCATATTATAAACCTACAAAATGATTTATATTCAATTGTGTTGTATATTCTTCATAATTTACTAATATCATTGTCAGTCTATTGTCGTATTTGCGTCTGTGGAATCAAAAATTTTATACGATATTATTTACTACTATTTATTAATAAATTTAAAAAAAAAGTAAAAGCTTCTAGAAAATAACAAAAATAATTATTTGACACTTACTTTAAACAAAATTTTATCAAATTCTAAAACAATTTTCTTTTAAAACCAAGATTGTGGAAAATTTGAAAATAACATTTATTTAACGATTGCATATGTAATTTTTGCAATATCGCCTGAAATTTTATATTGAGTTGAAAATCTCGAAGACATTTCCTGCGATATCTCCAAAACTTTTCTATCACGACCTCGCGCCACGCATTTTATGGATAACTTAAAAGTATGAATACAAACAAAAAAAATTTTATTCGACATTATATTAACATAAAAAATAAATTCATAGCATAAAGTATTATGCATGCATTTTGTTTTGGACAACATTATCATTAGAATTTCGTTAACAACATCCTCACTGTCTCCACTGAAAGGACTTACTCTAAATTAATTAAATCATAATTAAGAAGTACAATAGGGCAGATAGGATTTTCCGCTGTGGCAATTTTATCTATTGGAGTAGATGTAACATCGAAGCTGAATTGCGTTACTAGGCTACAAGTAGAAAATTACAGATTGTTTATTTCTTTTTCTTTCATATTAATCAAGAAACAATCTTTGTTTTTTCGTGAATAAAATTTGATAGTTTTAAGAACCGTCTTCTTGCGCTACCTAAGAACATTTATCTTGTCTACATAATTTAGATGGTTATGAATAAATAACACGAACGTATCATAAATACTTATCAGAGATTTTATTGACAAAAATAAATAACTTTGATATACAGGTTATGAAAAACCATTTTACAATAATAAACATTAAAATCATAAGGAAAAATTGTTATATCACAAAATACAAAATATTATATTATTAAATTTTTATTTATTTTTTGATGTGATACGATAAGTCATTTTTTAGTGATCGTTAAACAAAAAACTTTTAACATCATAATCTTTTTTCTTTTTAGTTAAACTAAGAATTGATTTTTTAAATACTTTTTTTTCTTTCTTTAGATTTGACTAGTTTCTTATATTTGCTTCATAATTTTTTTTTTTTTAAATATAATTTTGATAAACTAAATATTAGTTAGCTTGTGACTTGGTTTTATCTAATCTAATTAATTAAAAATGTAGTTGGAATAGTTGATAATATCAAGAGATAAAAAGTATTTACTTTTTGTCCATTTTTCTCTGAAAATTAATTTAGGAATAGTGTCAGTAGCTTTATCAACACTTGAATAATCGATTCTGAGAATTAAAAAATTTTTTTAGTTTCTAAGGTTCGTTCTATTGGACAACATGCAATTGCTGTATACGATAGACATCAAATTTATCATAGAGAATGTTTTATAATTGTATAAGAGGGATAATATATAAAGGAGTGTGCTTATTACGGAGGTAACAAAACTTTCAAAAGTCGAATAAGGTTCTTTTCTATCTGTCAATCGGTACCTATTGATTTATTCTATGATTATTATTTTAAAGTTTTGTCAAGTCAATTTTATATATAAAAAATAAAAATATCACGTGAAAGATAAAATTATTAACATTTAAAATTAATCGATGTGATCAAAAATCATTTTTATTTATATTAATATTATAACAAAAGTCAATTTTTTAGGTTATCTTTTGATTTTCCAATGATGATAGTGTGTGGAATTTGCAATATTATTCTGATGCATATCCGTGATCATTATAAACATAGTCACAAATTTGATTTTTCTATATGAAATAATTGTTATTAAAAAACACTTCGATAGTATAATTTTAAATGATAATTTATCGTATTATTGTGATCTTCTATATAAATTTTACCTGTCGCTACAAAGCTAGAATATTAACCACGATAGGTTATGTGTTGTTTTATTTTTCTTAATTTGATTTGGTTTCACCGTCACAAGCTTACTAATTTATATTAAATATTTATAAAAGTTACAAAATTTTTTTAATAAAGTACAATTTTTTTTTATTCAATGAGTTGTAAAACATTAAATATGACTCATTAAGGCATACATTTTATTTTTTAACAAGAAATTTATTTTTGATTTATTTACAAGTATTTTTATATACCACCTAATAATATTTAATCTGTACAGACTAGGTTAATGCAAATATTTAAAAGAACCCAAATTTATTTTATGATTAAAAATTAAAAATGGAATAATTATGTACACACTTTTAACAGAACAATATAATACAAATTTAAGCAATAATTAAAATTGTTGGTTTCCTACAGAACAAACTTTGCTAAATGATTTGCAAACAAGACTTTTTATTGTGTCGAAACTTCAAATGTTTGAAAAATCATCATATGCAACACTCTTCAAAGGTTACAAAGTTAACTGTGAAAAATCATTAAATAATAACTAAAAATTTTCTAATTGTGGAAAAGCTTGGAAACTATTGCAGTCTCAGATTAAAGGGATGTTGGGGGAAAATATACGCAGCTTAAAATGACTATGGATTATTTGTATACCGTAAATATTACCTCCTGACGATATTTATGTGTCAAAATATTGATCAGGTAAGTTTGAAATAATGGATTCCGTTATTATTTTAGCCATACAAAAAATGATTATATCATTAGTGTGGGAAGAAGGAATAATTACGACAGTAATATAAACAAGTAGCAGACTTGAGCGGTTTTAGTATAAAAATCAGGAAATGTGTACTTTTATCGAAAATAAATCTTTTCATTTTAAATTTCGATTATGTTTCATGTTAGAAAAAATTGTTTTGTGAATTTTTTTTAAATGATCTTCAATCTTCTTCAAAATTATGAAAGATATGTTTTCCATTTTCATATAACATTTATTAATAGGTATTAAAGTTATTAAAGCATCGTATTGTTTTATTTACATTTCTTTGTATACTTGCCCTTGTCTATCGGAGTAATCAAAATCTCCTTGTTGCCTGACATATAATTTTAATATATGGTTAATATTTTACATTTTATAAAAATAAAAATTTTTAAAAATTAAAATTATTTTGAGAATCTTAAAATCATTATTTTTTATAAGTTTACACTCATATAATATTCAATTCAATTCTTTATTCATTCTTCATTTTTATAAACAATACATAATTGTACAGAATAAGTTAAAAAATAGATGGAGCATATGAAGGGAAGGGGAAGGTATGCAGCTATGGCTGAAATTATAAGGAACTCTCCCAGTATTCACTTGGTGTAAACCAAACGGAAAACCATCGGTAAGGATAGCTAGCACACGAAACTAATGATCAAATGCCTCCCGAATATCACTGAGGAAGTGATTCAGTTCAGGATGTGGAATACACTTGATACGTAAATGAAGTACATTTAAATAAAAGCTTTAAAATTACAGCAATTAAAATTTAAGTGTCCCATTTGAATCGATGCAAGATAAAAAAATTCATTTATCAAAATAAATGAAATAATTATAATTAAAATTTAAATCGATTATTTATTATCGATTCAACTGAGAAGTCAAATTTGTAGGGAAAAATATCCTTACAGAATAAATATAAATAAGTATACATAAATCTATCCTTAATACAATTGTGCGAAGCACATTGTAAGTCATTCAGCAAACAAAGAGTACTTGACTATAATTTTATAATAAAAAAGTTTTCATTATAATAAAAAAGTTTTCATTTTTTTAATAGAATTAAAATCATGTCAAAAATTTAAATTGACTATTTTGTTTACTGTTTGGTTGTTATAATGATTTTAAGAATATCGTAATAATTTCTTATTTTTATAAAATTTACATTTATAAAAAGTTAGATGATTAATCATAAATTAAAACATTGTGTAGGACAAGGAGACGTTCAGTGGGTCCTCCGACAAGAAAGACAATTATACTGCGTTACGTAGCACAATCAAAATAACATAAGTCTCGTTTTGAAATCCTAGAAAATATTAAAATATTATCAAATCTTGAAGTAATATGTTGTTCACTATAAATTAATCGCTTGGCTAACAAACCCGGATATTTTTTGTTGGATTATTAATACGAGATCCAAATTGTTTTTATACTTAAAAGCACATTCACATAAAAAAACTTTAGCGATTACATTTTGAAAAAGTTTGTGTCTTTGCATTTCAATTTAATCGATGTCTCTGAAAACTTACTTCGAACTGACTCTTCAAAATCATATAATTATCTTACTTTAATTTTAATTGTTCATCTCACACATAACGCGCATATAGTTCGCACCTCTGAGGGTATCACCGTAGAGCCACGTCCAGCGTACCACGGTTACTTCATGCAGAAATGCACAGCATAAACAAATAAATAATCGTAGTAATTCTTAAAACAATTGTATGGCAGTTTTGATTTCCCGTCTATAATACTCGACCATATTTTACTTATTTAAGTCAGACATCATTTTACGGAAATCCGCTAATGTATTATAATCTGGATCCGAGTCAATATCAGCAAAATCCCGATTGGATTCCGATTTTGCAAAGTTTGGATTGAATCGACTTAGTGATAATGGACACGGTAATAATTCAGGCATTACCGAATGATGTGTTATTAACGCTGTTAATGTTGTAAATTCCTTTGTAAAACCCTAAAAAAAAAAAAAAATTTCGATTAAAATAGAAAAAAGGCTTTGTTTAACTTTTTAGTTGCATTGTAAAGGGTATTATATATGTTTTCCAAAATGAGAAGGGAGCTTAAAAATTACAGCTTTTCTTTTGTTTCTTTTGAGCTGCACATCGATTGCAAAAACCGCATCTTCCTAGCTTGGATAGAAATAAAAAACCACATCTACCTGGTGTGGCTAGAAAAGTTCTTACTTTAATATATTTTCCCCATAGAGGGATGGAATTTCATCAAAACTGAAAAACGCGTTCGACATATACAGCAACACAAGTATAGACAGATACAAATAAAAATTTGCTTACCTTAATTTTATATCCTTTATTAGTGCGTATAATTAAATAATGTGCAATACCACTCGGTTGAAAATCTCTCGGTACACGCAGCGATAATGCATAACATCCTGGCTTACTAGTACTATCTCTGACCATAAACGAACCAACGGGTTCTCGATCCAAAACTTCTAGCGTAATTTCTCGTGGTATTCCTGCTTGAAACCATGGTGCTGTACGCAACTCCCCCTCTTCTTTATTATTCAGACTATCGGTTCGTTCGGGTAAAGGAGGCGGAGTTGGTGCTGGTGTTGAACCACCCAATAAACTACTTTCAGTTAACGCTGAACTACTCGAACTTATCTGTGATATTCGTTTTGATCTAAAATCCAATTCGATGTTGGTGCCATCTGTTTGCGCTGGTGTACATTTTAACAATCTATTACAATCTAATTCTATATGTTTTGTATTTATTGTGCTTTTAATGTCATCGTTGATTTTATTTAGAGCGGTCGGTGAAAGATTATCTTCCGTATTTGTAATCTCATTTACGTAACCAGTTAAATTATGTTGTTCGGATGGACTATTTGGTGTGCTACCAGTGTGTACAACTAATGGACAACTATCATTATCATCGCCCATATTATTTAACATAAAATTGCCACCACCTAGAGAAAAATTTCATAAAAATTATTCGTTTAAAATATTGGCGAATAAAATACAGTAACAGTTGCAAACTTGAAACATCTAAAATAGTTTATTAAACAGATCAAAAAAAAAAAAAAAAATAAATAAATAAATAAATTGCTAACACGCTGAAAGTATTGAAAGTGATAGCGTCTTAAGACCTAATGTGATCTGAAGAAGACGTCGATCCACAAGCAGCTACTATCCTCTGAACCTTATGGAGATGTTCAAGTATAGTAACAAAGATTGATGTTGATAGATTTTAATTCATTATGATGATTCATTAAAGAATGATTAAATCGCTTCACATGAAGCAGTTTCTTGGACCATCTATAGCTTATTAAAGACAGCAAATCAGGTTGCTTGTCCACGGATTTTAGTCTCAAAGCATCTTCAGAAAGAAAGCTTTAGTTAATCACCAATAGTGTCTTTTTAAAATAAAAGTTAGAAATTACATAAGTTTCGTCGTTTCTTTTTTCTCATAACTGGGCGAGGTTTTAGTTTGCAGTTCTAAATTTGATTTTTAATGTAGTGCTCGAGTCACAATGGTATGCATATATCAGATTTACATTGTACCGTACCGGTAACTCCTTCATAGATGATCGACAGGCACGTGCCACTCGGAAGATATTTAAGTGATTTTATTGCTGCTAAACTAGAAGAAATGATGCAATGGTGTTGTACTTTTCAGGTAAATCATGACTGGCCATTTTTTTCGATAATGACAACTTTATAGTAAGTTCCCAGAATATTTTTCACCAGTAGTCTGGTATATTTGGTTTACTTGAATTGCTTTGCCGAATGTTTTGGGAACTGCCCATCTTGCCATCGGAAAGAATCTATTCAAAAATTAGTTTCCGATCTTGCCATCGACAAGAATTCTTTTATCAATTACTCGTTGAAAATCCTTCTATAACTTAAAATTTTCCACAACAAAAACGGTCGTGACTGCGATTTGGGGGTCTAAGGAATACTAACACAAGTTTCAAGAACAAAATAATATTTCACATTGCCGACAAAAGTCCCCGATAATTATTCGTATTATGATAAGTATTCCTGGCCCAAACCAGTTCTGAAGAGTTGAAAACGCTAAGTGCTATTGTTAGACAATTTTGTGTGTCATCCAAGGACTACTACTAACTCAAGTTTCATGACCACAGAGATCTGTTTTGTTTTGACATAATTAAGTTTTAAGGTATAGATACAAACCATTTGTTAAGCCCATTTGTATTCGTTTAATTAATGGCGGTTTATCTTGTAAACGTTTATATGAATTCATATCTGTTGGTGAATTACTTTCTTCGCTACTTGGTGTACTTTGTTGTGATTCACTAGTTAATATATTTTTATGTTCATCTGTAGTACTTGAATTGTTTGATGATGTCGTTGTAATATTATTAGTATTTGTAGTTGATGTACATAGTACATTACAGGAATGATTTGATCGTAGACCTGGTATTGTAGTGGGTGGCCTTTTAGTAGCGACGGAACTCAGCCGAGGTGCTGAACTTAGTTGAACATTCATTTTCGTTGATGTGGCTGACGGTGCTGAAGGTGCCAATAAATGTTTTGTCTGAAAAATAAATAATGGTTTACATAAAAAGACTATCTATAACGGGGTTGTTTGATTTTAGACGATCCCAGAATACAACTTGCCGAGGATTTTTGGAAAAAAAGTTTGTTAAAAGTGTTCATATACCTTGATTTTTTATGTAATAAATATATTTTTGAACACAAAAAATTAAATTAAATTCAATTCAATTCTTAATTCATTCATTACCTTTTTTTTTTTTTAAATACATAATTGTACAGAATAAGTCAAAAAATAGGATGGGGTATATGTAGGGAAGGGCAAAGGATGCACCTACGGCTGACATATAAGAAACTATTCCAGTATTCACTTTGTGTAGAGAGACAACCATCGGTAAGGATAGCCGATACCCGATACTAAGCATCAAATTCCTCCCGAATATCACTAAGGAAGTGATTCTGTTCAGGGTGTGGAATACACTTGATACTTAGATGAAGTACATAAAAGATTTAAACAAAATTACAGAAGTTTAAAAAGTTAACTTCCTCAGTTGAATCAACGCAAGATCAAACAACAACAAAAAAATGCATTTATCATAAATGAAATAAACGTAATAGAAGTCAAATAGGGAGAAATATCCTTACAGAATAAATATAAATAAGTATACATAAATCTATTCTTAATATAATTGTGCAAAGCACATTGTATGTCACTCTGCAAATAAAGAGAAAAGAAATGCAGACCTATCCAAATTTTCACGAATAAAAAACCGTAAACAACCTGTATATTACAGTCGCGAATTAAATTTTTCCGATTTGAGTAGAGAAACTTTCATCGATCGATTGAAGAATTCATCGTTCCACTCCACCAACCCAGCCCGTCACATTGAAGACATTGCATTGCATTGCATAAGTGTTCGTGCTTTTTTTTGTAGTTGTTAAGACGTTAAGTGTTTTTTAGAGTTGTCATTGTGCATGTTTGTAAAAAAAAGTGAATTAAATTGGTTTCCAATAATATAATATGTATTTTACTTTTTACAGTAGAATTTTTATCTTTTTTTTTTTATATGTATTATTTAATTACATTATTTCTCACAATCATTTTTTATTTTTTATTTTATTATATTCTTTGCTGTATAGAAAAACAGATATTTACTAAATTAATAGTTAAGTATTCTTTCAAGTTTCTGTATCTAACGATAACGAAAGGTAGATATTTAACGTTTACAAAACGACATAATATATTTTTAGCAAACAGTACCTGCTTAGATTTCAAAATCATTTCGTTTAAATAGGAGAAATCTGTAATACAGAGACTATTTTTAAATATATTGAAAGCGATTAAATTAAACTTACCCAAGCAAAACGTTTTCCACTAGAAGTGCCACATTTACTAGTTTCAATAGATTCAGGAAGTTCTTGTAATTGATTGACAATTACCTCTTGAAAGCTTGGCTGCCGTTGTATTTCCGCGGCATACGCCATCCGAAACGCATTACCAACAATCGAGTTTAATTCTTCAGCCTGGAAAAAAAATGCAAATTTTCATTATTTTAAATTGAAATTTGCGAGATTTTGTATATATTTCTTAACTAATGTCTATCCACACAACCAGTTCTTACAAGGTATCATTTCAGGCCAGCAATTTTCTTACCGCAAACGGTAAGAATTCTACATTAAGACATCAGATTTTCTGATCAGCAAATCTTATTATGTGCGCATACATATGATGCTGTCTGAAGAAGCATCAGAATTTCTGATCAGAAAATCTTACGATGTTATCTGAAATAATCCACCTATTAGTTAAAAAAGTAATTAATAAATTTAAAATATTTGAAAGTTCATTGGTTCGTTGTTCGTATCCGATGATATGCGCTTGCTTAAGATTTTTTTCTGAAGTTTGATCAGATTTTCTTATTAGAATTTCTTACAGGAATGTCAATGGTGTGCATTGATAATCAAATTTTCTGATCAGAAAATCTTATTGTTTGCGCTGACTCTTAACGACGGAGATGCCTTGTTTTTATTTGGTTTTCATTTTGAACTTTAAAATTGATGAATCTACCAAAAATAGAAAAATATTTTGCGTAGATTTTTTCAGTCCCATCGTGAGAAGATTTGATTTACAAAAATAATAATGCATGGTATCAAATTAAATATAAAATTATGTAGCATTTTATCAAATAATAAAATATGTGTCAAAAGTATGATGAATACCAAATAAAATCTATTACCAGTACGTACTGTGGTGTAATATACATAAAAACTAAATGAGATTTTGAAAACTTTTATTTTATAGAACTAATAAACCAAATCAACGAATGAATAATCGTAGCCCATAGCGATAATATATTACTGCCCGAAGTATGTCAAATAACTAATATCTTCAATAAAAAATATTTTATGTGTCATACTTTACTCCAGTGTTTTTTAAACTGTTTTAAGGACGAAAACCTAAGGTTTACTCCAGTAGAGTAGTAGGCCGAGTTAGAACACGGATGAGTAAAGTGTATATACAAGTACTTGACTGAGTACTTGTTTCGCCCGTCTACTTGCTCGAGTTCTCGCCGGATGTATACGAACACTTAGAAAGTAATAAGAATTCTTTTGCGATTGATTTGGAAAACTGGGGAACATTAATTGAAAATATAACAAAAATATGTATAATTCAAATAATTATGTTAATACCATTAGGGCTTAGTAGATTTAAGTAAATGTTAAAATTCAGGTATGAGTTACTGTTAATGAAAAGTTAATCTTTATTACAAATAAAAAAATTTCAATAAAAAATGGATCGAAATATTTGAAAAATGGATTGAATGGATTGAAGATAAACTCCCAAGATCTGAGAATGTGATGTGAGTAACAGACGAAGCCATGAGAACCTTAAAATCGAAGAAGAAACTATTATGAAGATCGAGGGATTCCGTATTCTCGAAAGTATGGTTACACTTGATGATGAGGTGGGAGCTAATGTCGAGACCAGAATCCAAAAACCACAACAAGCTTTCAGCTCTGAGCTATTTAGAGATCGAGCAAAATTAAGACTGGGAACAAGACTCTTCAACAGCCAAAAGAAACTTTATAAGTTAGTAACTCAACCACCAAAGGATTCTGAAAAAGATGCCTGCAAATTATTTTGAAAATTTGGTGGCCAGACACTATTTCCACCCTGGTGAAGATTTAATGAAGAATCCATCTCCTAGTTGATCAAACGCAGGAACTATGGATAACTAGATCTCACACTTAATCGCGATTCAGAAACATTGGGCTGCAGAGGAGACATACTGTGAACTAGAACATAAGGCCAAGTGGCAAAACGTGGCACTAAGTGGCAACAGAACATCATATCGGATCTGCATTTTAATAAATAGTATAAATAATATACTACACCTAAACGTATTTATTTCTTTGAGTGTGTCTTGCATTGGAAATTTGTTGTTTAAATTGTGAAATGAGACCTTGTTTTCTGGGGAAAAACAGCGGAGGAACATTGAGAACCACTGATATACTTATTTCAATACAACATTGTTATTTCACACGTTTTCGACAAAATTTTACAAACCCAAAAATGTTTCGCATTTTTTACTGTATAAAATCTAATTCTTGTGTCACCGTGTTCGTAACCAAACTCCTACGAAACGGTTTGACCAATTTTTATGAAATTTTTGTGTGTATATTCCGTATATTATCTAAGAACAGGTCGTAGGTAAACTATTTTTATACCCTTAAGTCATAAAGGAGAGTTGACCAGAAAAATTTTTATTTTTGGATAAAATACAACACTAAAAATACAAATAACCCTTAATTTTCACATGACCGCTAAATAATAACGGTAGTCCATCTCAAAATTTTTTTAAAAATTTTTTAGACAAAAATTTATAACTTTTTTATAATTTGGCAAAAGGGTGGGTAAAACCCCTAAGTGATAATGGTGGAGTGGCCCCCAAAAAAAATAAAATATTTGTGACAAATTTTTTTAAGTTTTGTAAGTGATAAGGTCAGCCAAAAATTTTTGGACTAAATTTCACTAAATTATTTTTTGAAATTAACATATCTTTAATTAAGAGTTCTGCTAATTTACATAAGCAATAATGAGATAAGCTTTAGAATAAGATTGATAAGATAGATAAGCATTAAATAATGAATTACATAAGGATTAGATTTAAAATTATATCTCTTAAAAGACCCATTAAAAAAGGTTATAAAAAAAAAAAAACGTTTGTCGGGTCAGCTAGTAAGATATATATATATATAAAATAAAGTATTGTGTTATAAAAAATTGAACGAGCATTGCGTTGTTATATAATCAACTATACTGTACTGGATATATGGTTTTAGAAACATAAAAATACCTTCACGTATTAAAGGCCATCGTTTTGAACGAAGGATATATCTCATAGTAGTAAATATATACCCCTTAACGACACACAACCATGCCACACACCAACCTTCATATATTTTATATGCTATATTACTATACAGGATAGTCCTTACAAGTTACGCCTTATTTTTTTTCTAAACATAGAACACTTACAGGATTTCTAGTTGTAATATATGTTACTAGTCGTTCGTTACCCGCCCAACATTACACACTATCTTGTCTCAAAAAGAGGTTATCGACCTGACTTCTTCGAAAAGAAAATAAATCGGTTTTAAGAAAGTTAAAAAGTCTCTTTCAAATTCTTATCGACTTTACATAATCGGTTTTTGAGATTGGCAATAACATAGATTTTGATTAATTTTCAATACACAATCCAAATCTCAAGTGCCAAAATGCTTTTGGCACATTTTCGAAGCTTTAGGGGAAAAACTTTTGACTAAAATGAGTTTTTGGCAGGCTATAAAGTTCATGCTTTTAACTATCGTTTGGTAAAGGAATAACGACGATATTCATTAAGAGTGAGAAATGCTATGCCCGAAAAACTGTGTTTTGATACCAAATATTGACAACGAAATTTTACTTAATTCTCAGTTTTGAACAGACATTGTTATCCAACCCATCTGTCAGAAATATCGTGGCATTTTTTTCGTGTTTAAGACAAATATTTGAAGTATAGAAGACCCGGTCATGCGTTGCTGTGACAACTTTCGCAGAAAAAGGTTTGAAAAAGTAATTTTCCCATTTTATCAAACGATATTACAGAGATTGCATGCAAAATTTGAAGTAGGTTGGATCAAAGAAACACGTTATCTCATACAAATTTTGTCGCTGTGTTTGACTTCCTTAGAATTTCGAAATACTTATCGGATGTCTGTGTCATACAAAGAACACACCCTCCAAGTTTCAGGTCTCTACGATCAGCAGTTTTGGCTGTGAGGTGATCTATTCGTCAGTCATTCAGGATATGTAAACAATTAATTATAAATAATATTATTGTCTTATCATGGATAACTTTGTTTTACCTGTTCATTTAATTCGTAAGTCTAATGTTTCAATTTGAACATTAAAGATTTGGGAGTCTTACGTATGTTGTGGGTTCTTCCATAATTTCATACAAAAAGTATAAGCTTGTCTTATGCGAGAGGCAGTGAGGCGGAGTGACTACTAGTAAGAAAGTGACCTGATAAAAATGAAGATAGAATAGATTTTGTGAATATTTGATAAAAAAGTGATAATTTATTTTAACAAAATCTCACAATATTTTAATTTCATGTGTTTTTTTTTGCCAGATGTGTTGAAATTTCCTAATAGTTATCATCGTTTGTTTCTAATATGCTTTTAAAGTTATTTAGACGTGTTATGAAAAAAAATTTTAATATTCGAGCGCATCACCGTCACGCAAAATTCACAGATTGAAGCTGTTGTTATGATTTAAGTTACACTTAATGAAAGAAAACATATATTTATTAATTGAATTTTTCAAATTTAAACTGAGCTTTATTGACTGTGTTGACTATTCTCATTCAGTCCTTTTATTTATTTTAATATAATTAATTATTTGAATGCAATTAAAAATTGTTTTTTAATTATGCCAAAGAAGTATAACATCCGACGCGCGTACATAAATATACGAACCCATTTTTTTTTTTTTTGTAATTTGTGATAGTTTCTGCGGGGCCATCCTGTCTAAAGCATTTTCTTCAGTACGGTCGTAAAAGATTATATTAAGATAAACAAATTTATTTTCTTATTCAATACCGTATTCATATTGATTTTTCTCAACGACTCACAACTGTATATTGTTCCTGAAAATTTAGTGGACATACATGCAAGAGGAAATACCCGCCTTTAACTTTGAAAAAAAGGTACCAAAGAAAAAGCCATTGCTATAAAAATAGTTTAAGAAATTTATAGCTCATATGTAAAAAGAACACATCATTGTTATGGTTGTCAATTAATCTTAAAAAGTATTAAAAATTTTGTTTTGCTATTTTAGAATTTCCCAAGGGTGTTAAGATCTAAGAGAAAAAAAATAGCACTCATTTAAAAATTGGATAGTAAAAATATCTCAAAAATTATGCATCCAATCATTAAATGGATTTGTGTAATTTTTGAATCAAAATTCTATTGGAGACACAAAAAATTATTTTCGATTTCTTGCAATTTGCTTAAAGAATGCTGTCTTTGAACAATTTCTTTACCGAATTCGATAAAACTCCGTTTATAAGGTAAACGTGACCCAAAAATTTCATAAATATCTTCTAATAATAGGATGTGTAGTTTTTGAGATATACCTTTAAATTATATCCGAATATTAATATCTCATACAGATTGAAAAAGCAATATCTTAGAAATTAATAGTCCAGTTGTAAAATATGTGTTATTTTTTGGCATGTTTAAGACCGTATTTATTTTCTAGAACAACCAACCGTAAATTTTTGGATAATTTTTCATAAAATAACAAAAATCTTACAAAATTGTATTTTTTTAAATCATTCACATCGCGCGTACATAAGTACACGCTCCCATTTTTTTTCGTCAAATTTTAATCATGTCAATATTGTGCACACCAAGTTTCATAACATTTAAAAAATTATTTTTAGAATTGTTTAGGCGGCGAAAATAGTAGCTTTTATTTAAAGATGTCTCATACTGAAAAATAAGTTCCCATAAAAACACTCCAAATCGGTTATTTTTAAATATAAATTGAAACTACCTAAGTAGTCTGAAAAAAACACTTGAAATATTTAAGTGGAATTAAACAATAATTAAAAAACATATTAATACCGCATTATGTAATCGCATGTTATATAAATAATTAACTCACTTAGTTGTTATCTACACTTAATTAAATATAAATAAACATACATAAAAGAGAATATATGTTGAATAAAAATACAATTATTTATTATTTTTAACTGTAAATCGAAATATCAACTATTTTATAATTATATAGCCATCTGGTCTCAATATAAAAACAGAATAGTTTTTTTTTTTTTTTTTTAAATTAAATATAATATAAGAGAATATAATATACATTAATTTACATTAAACAAAAAATTAAAGCTATTTTATGTGAGAAATCTTTTGTTTGATAAAATAGACTTGCGTGTATTTCATATTTTTTTTTACCATGCAACACAATTTTTGATCCTATTGGGTATACGAAAAAAAAGTGTATTTACGAAATTTATGTACCGTTCATCATATTATTTATTATTTTCCATCATATGTATAGAGTATTTTGTTAATGTTAATAACTAAAAATAGTTTGAATAATCATACTTATATTTCATATGCCGTGTATTTTAACAATAAACACTTTTAGTTGCTATGTTGACTTGTTATAAGTACTCGACATTTATAGAATATATGAGGATGCAATAAATTTTTATAGACACTGTCCATAAAAATGCTTTCTTATTTGCTATGGATACAAAATACTTTAAAAATAAAATAAAATATAATAGACCACGGCAAAAGCCTTTAAAAATGATACAAAGTGAAAAAAAAAAATTGCCGGTACTGTTAAGTTGTACAGGCTAAATTCTATAGAAATCTAAGTCTGGCGGAAGGCTGTATCGTCTTTGATCATTATTTCAATTTGCTAACCAATAAATACAATTAAATGTCAGTTTTTGTAATTATCCAATAAATTTTGTGTGCCACTTTTGCTATACAATTTACATATGCAAACAATTGAACTCTTGGTTTATTAAAAACTTAAACTACTCGTGGCGCATCGATCAGTTAGTCCCTCCCATGATCTATTTACGATACGAATACTCGACATATATAGAATACTAAATTTTGTATGTAGTTTTTAACGCTAGCTAATATTAAAGAAAATTTCGATTTTTTGCCCCAATTTCCTGCACCAAATTTTGTATTTTATAAATACGTATTTCGAATACAAAGTAGTCATCAGTATGAATTACCTATGCGTAATGAAACTCTGAGGAGATGTTATTCGTTGCTAATTTGGAGACGGTTTGCACCACGGTAACGGTTTGGTCTATGAAATTAGGGCAAAAAATCGAAATTTAATCGAAATAATACTTATAATATTAAAGATGCTAACAAATTTTAATAAAGGTGCTCATTGAATCACCTAAGTAGTCAATTTCTGCATTCCTGTCTATCTGTGATCAAGATACCTAAAAAACGAAGACAAGCACCTGAAATTTTGATGGCGATTTATAGAACTAATAAGTGAGTTGATCAACAAAATTGATCAATTGGGTCCAAAGGGTTCATGACCCAACTTTTAAATCAAAAGAAATGGAAGAATAGTTCAATTACAAAACCTATTTGTTTTGTTAAAAAGCAAACATTTGTTTGTAAATTTCTTTCGTAAACTGATTAGATTCTAGCTCAAATTTAGCAAATATATATAATTATAATACAAATTATTATTCAATAAACTATTATCATCGTATGAACTGCATATTCAGAATATCTTATAAATGATAATGATTAAACAGTTAAATATATCCCAGGTATTTGAACAATTAATACTGTAAGTTGTTATCTTCACTTGTCTTATTCAAATTTAATTTGTCTATAAATATTTGTATGTAGTTTTTTTGGTGCAGAGTTAGTCCCAGCCCCCGTAAGCGCATGTTTGATATTCTAATAAGATGAAATTTCAATAATAATATTGCAAAAATAATTTTGTTTGACACGCGATAATACCTTTTAGGTGTCCGTTATCCAGTAGCCTGATTCTATAAAAAAAGCGATTTTTTGGTAGTTTGCACCTCGTTTTATCGCGTGTCCATCAAAAATTATTTTGGATAAATTAAAAAAATTTTTGCACAAATGCATTTTATTTATAAGATTTATCCAATCAAATTTCTAAATTTGGTCATAATTTTGAGAATAAGGTTGAATCAATAAGATTCATTTGATCATTAAGTACCCACCAAATTTCCAAAGCCTATAGTAGATTTATTCTTGAACCGTTTTTGGGCAAAATGAAATATTTCCGTGGTGTCTTTAGGTTTATGCCCCAGAAGTGTTTTGCCAAGGTAGATTCATCTTTACTATTTCGGTAAGATCTCAAATGCCCCCTTTCCCTTATTCCAAAATATCTACTGGTCTTCTACAAGGAAACTTTACGAACAATCACCACAGGTTAGCTTGTAAATGCCTGATTTTTCATTTTGTCCACTAGTAGATTCATTCTTGAATCTTTTTGGGCAAAATGTAATATTTTTAGGTTTATGCTCAGAATTTACTAAATGTTTTGCAAATGTAGATTCTTCAGTAGTATTTCGGTAAACGCTGTCTTTCTTTTGATACAACATTTCTACCTGCCTGCCACTAGTAAACTCCCGAACAATCTTCACATGTCAGCTTGCAAATACCTGATTTTTCATTTTGCCCACTTTTGTTTTGTGGTTCAATAAGAATTTAACCCTCACTTATAAAATAATAAATTCCATGAAGAACGCACTTTTGTTGCTAGCAAATTAATTTAAATTATTTCTCAATGAAATTTTTCCAAAAAAAATCATGATTGTTTTGACAATCCTGCCGTGGCGTTGCTGTTGTTTTTGGTTCAAAACAAATACGGTTTTAATTAAAAGTTTTTCCAGAGGAATCTTTTTTCTCCTGCCTATCTATAATTTCTCTTGGAATATACACAATATTGAACAAAAATATATACAAAGCAAGTTTTAGATAGAAGCAAATTAAAAAACTTTAAGAATGAATTCGTTATTTTATTTTTTTTTTGCGAAGGGTGATCTAACAAAGCAAATTCATTCATCCATTTGTTTATTGTGTCCCGTCCTGTCGAGTGGATGAAAATATCCAGTCCAGACTACTACGGTTTATAGATAGATATATCATGATGACTGCTTATGTGTGTGTCTGTTGTCATTCGAGTGGGTATATTATGTGTATATACACAGTTACTATTATTACTAGTTTTCTCGTCATAACAATATCATAAGTATTCGCCATTAGAGACCACCACAGAAACCAGCCCAAACAAATTTAGTGTCTATGTTGTCGGTCAAAGTAATATTATTATTGTTATTTATGTTTATCTGTTGAGTCTATTTTTGTTGTATATTGTTCTCGTACTGCTTGCTGTTGAAAGAAGGTAAAGTTATGTATTTTTTTTTTTTTGTAGTGGACGACTTTGTTATTTAATAGGACGTCGGTGTTGTGGAAAGATATTGTTTGGTATGGAAATATTGGTCTTGTTAATAATATATTGTTATAAATATAATTAAAAAAAAAAGGTATACCTTTTGTAAGTAGGGTTGCCAGATTGGATTATAAAAATCGCTGTTTTGAGGTGTTCAATTATAAATATGAAATCACAAAAAAAATAAAATTTCTATTGTGATATATAAAAATTAGCAATTGTAACACCCTTTTCTTACTTATATAGTATATAAGACTGAGTGCAATATATGAATGTATATGATGACTCCAAAAATATCATAGATAGTATAAATAAACAACATAGTATGTATTGTATAAACTACATGTTAGACCGAGAGCACGGCAATCAGAAAGTCTGTGTGAGACCTGTGAAACTAGGTTTTCTTGGGGGAATTCAAGCTTCCCATTATTTTTGTCTTACAATTCCAAAACTTAACTCTTGATCACATGTGTCAAAACTACAGCAGATTGAAATGTATAGGTCGCAATATTTTTAATTCAGTATTAATAAAACAACAAGAGAGGAACCGTAGTTGCATTTCTTATTCCTAGACTTTTTGGATCTCTGTACCGTCCTTTAGAACACTTCAGCATCCGTAGTCTAAGATACATTCCAGCACAATGTCCAGTGAAAAAAATATCAGAATATCAGATGAAGCTGTAAGATCTTATATTCACTAGCCATGTAAACCAGACTTCTCGACAGAGATTATTCCCTTAATGTATTGATCTAAAGTTTCAGACTCAAACATCTATATCTAACATCATGGATGTTTTTAGAGGTCTAGATAACGTGAATAAAGCTTTCATTGTCCTCCAGGCCCATAAATAGTGAAGAAAGTAGTTCAACGGACGGTTTCCCGTTAAAAGATCCTCTACTCTTCCCAAACCTATAAGCATGGTTCTATGCGGTTTTTTGAAAATTTTCCAAAAGCGTAGGAAGGCATATATATTTATCTGAAACTCTGTTTTTACGAGGTTCATTTCAAATTCCATTTCAGGAAGATTTTCATATTGCTGAATAGTCTGCCCTGTCTATAACCACATTGATAGGAAACATGGATATTCTCTAGAAATAGTTGTACATGTCTATAAACCATGTAAACATGGAAGTATGAACAAAAAGTTGGATAAACAATCTGAATGAAAATAGTCCAGAGTATGTAAGAATATAAGAGGAAATGCATTTATAATAAAAGACGACACAATAATGGTTTACTTAAAATGGATACTGTTTCCTATTTTACTTTATACATGTTTGAAACATTAGTCATTGCTCTATTTAACAGGTAGATTTTAGTTTATTTACAAGTAGAGTTGTATTTAATAATAGGTGTATTTCGAACCTAAAGCAGCGTACACACTTACAACATTCGTTCGTAACGTAACACCGTATTGTAAATCTAAACTGTTACATGTTAGATATGTTACGACACCAATGGTTTGTTGGTTTTCCGATGTTCCTCTGTGTTGCATACCGTTCCTTCTGTTTACCAAGTAGAGTGCCTTCAATTTTAAGTATTTATTTATGTTGATTAAATTCAATAAATTTTATTTGTTCGTTCCACTTCATATCGAAATATTTAAATGCAATTTAAATAAATATGAATAATATTCACGTCTTTGTAAATGTTGCGTTATTGGATTCACACTATGCGTAACTAGCAACTCCTTTTGATGCGACAAAAATTTACCGGCAATTTGTGAGACGCGATGTAACGTCGTTGCTTATCACGCCCACATAAAGATTGCCGTCACGTGTCAAAATTACGTTACACGCGAACGTTATATGCATGTACGCAGTTTAATATATGGAAAAATCTAAAAAAAACTTAAAATCTTAAAGTAAGTGAGATCTTTATTTTTACCATCTTTTGTGCATGTCGTTTGTCTGTATATATAAATTTCGAACGCATTGCCCGATTTTGATGAAATTTGAAAGACACGTTTATCACATTCAGAAAATGTACTAGTTAGTTTTAGTGTATAGAGCCAAATTGGGCCCAGGAACTTCGTAATAATAAATTTCTGAAAGTACTGTTCATCGCGGTTAAATAATGGTATAGTGTTGCCAATATTTTCTTGTTGGTGTGAAGAGGATGTTAGTAACAATGAGGGGTTATCACCCATAGAAAAATGGTGCCCAAGAATATTTCGTTCATATTGCCCAACAATATTTTTAGAATCCAGGCCATTCAACCGCGTATGAAACAAAATGTATTACTAATTAATTACTTGTGTGTTTAGCGACATTCTGACGTTTTATTAAGCAGTAAACCCAAATGATTTTAGTGTATTCAACTACAAGATCTTTTCGAAATTGCCCTAAAATTCCACTTGGCTAGACTGCTATTATTTGTGTAGATAGATGTTTTAATTATTTTAAAACGATTTAAATTGATTTCATCATAAGTTTAAATAGATCCTGCATGAATGATACAGTACGAGGCAAAAATATATTTACAATAAATGAGTGTTCACATAAAATTACACGATAGGCATTTTGTTACTTTGGTTATTTTCAATTTTAAATGAACTAAGGTGAACTTGTTGTTGAAGATCTCCTAGGCTATTTGAGCAGGTATAGCAGCGATGACCTGAGAGAGGAGGTACTTCTGATTATCTAAATTGTAAGAATTACTAGCACAGGCACGATCCTTCACCATGACACAAATCAAAAATGACAGAAAAGCAACAATGAACATTGCGATGGTGCCAAATTAAAATCTTATAACCAAATTCTTACTTTGTAAGAAGTGAGTAAATTATTAAATGTTCCCATTTTTTTGGCCTGTAAAATATACATTTTTTTATACAGTGTATATAATAAAAACCAAAATTTTCATGCTAAAATTAGAGTGTGAATCGGGAGGGAATTTACCTACCAAACCATTTACCTTAGACCATGGTAGAAACCTTTAAAAATAGAAAACCTTTAAAAACGTGACAAAAACTTCTATTAAGATGAAATCCATTGGAAACGGAAGAGTTATGTGAAAAAAGTGCTAACAAAAGTTGCAAATCTTTTAATTACCTACAACTTTGCCTTTTAAGTTTATTCCATAGGACTTGTAGTTTTGCCGAAAATCGGGAAAAACCGTGTTTTTACCCTTAAAAACTCATCACCTTTCATTTCCCGACCTCACATCGCCTGTAAATTATTTTTCCTTTCATTTTTGTTATATTCTATTTCGTTTCCAATAGGTTTCATCCTACTATAATTTTTTTTTTTTGGTTTCAAAAATTATCGACCCTGATCTAGCAAAATATTTTTACGTTTATTGCCGTACAATCTTAAAAAAAGGAATACTGTTATTTGAATCGAAATTTACGGTTGGTAACCCGCTGTATTCAATCCGCTTTTTTTTAAATCAAAAATTTGTAATTTAAGTAATATTATAACTGACTTATTTCCGGAGTTAATCAACCTGCCATATTAAAAACGAGTTTTTTTATTCAATGAACTCATACGAATATGTTTATTAAATTTTATATTTATATGAATATATTAATTAATATTGACAGAAATCTATATATATTGATAAAATTATCATTTTACCTCAAGTAATCGTTTTGACATTGGGGCGGGGCACTATGGTACGTAAACTGGTAGCTACGTTACTCAGCAACATTCTGTAACAAAAATTATTTTTGCTACAGTTATTTGCTGATCAACAGTGAATAGAAATGATTGGATGTCACTAGAGGGCTTCGTTTGATATTCGTTATAAATTATTATATAAGATATCATTTGTATTTGGACAGGCATCAAATTCTAAAGGAAGATGTGAACTGCTTATCCAGTGTCTATTCCAATATGATAAAAATATGCAATTATTTTAGGATTATATACAATTTGCCTAAAAAGATCATAGAATTGCCGACAACATAAAATGTAACTCGATACTAAGTTCTTGTGTCAGGAATAAATTGATATCGGAGTATATATAGGATATATATTTAGTGTAACGTTAGAAAATATTGAAGACACTATCAAAATTTGGGTAGGAGTATTCATAGAATCAGAGAATTTTAGTGGCTTAATATACAATTAAAAGTGAGTTTAGGTTCCTAAACTGGTAAGTCTTCTGATAGGGCGCTGTCGGTTGAACTATCATTTTCATCGGAATCTCAGATCACCATAATTTTAGGTCATGCCTTCAGGACGAAGAAATCTCCTTCCCCGTTATTTGCACCTTCAAGGTTTTAGATATAGAATGTTCGAGTCTAAAACTCTGGATTCACACATTATGGGAACAATTCCAGTACTTCGGGAAAAACTGTGGGCTTTTTGCACGGCCACTGATCTTAATAAAATCCAATAGCATCACCTGCTTCGGATGGTTTTTTCACTGCACCTTGAGCCAGAAAGAATTCTAAAGGAGGGAAAGAGTGTTCTAAAGGAGGGTGCAGAGGACCAAAAAGTCTAGGCGCGCACCTACGGTTCCCCTCTTATTTTCTTATCTTATCTAAAGTACGTGAATTCTGACAAAATATATAAACTGGGTACCATGAATATGTGAATCACTTTTTAAAGAGAATTTAAATTTAAAATATTTGATTCTTTAAAATAAACAAGTTTTGCTTAAAACGATTCGCCACAATAGGGAAGATGCAATAAAAAATATTTGCTATTTTACCCATCGAAAATCAAAATTAGGCTGAATACCAAATAAAAATCGAAAATTAAATTAAAATTAATTTAAAAACGAATAAATTATCAGCTCTTAAAGATTCATTTTCTATACAAAAATCGATAACAAAATATTTCAAAATTAATGTGATTTACATAACATTTTTATTCACAATCAACTCATTTGTGCATACTAACATTATTTATCTTAAATTTTAAAGGAAAGTGTATGTATAAGTGCCATGGACATCGTCCATCGTCCACCGTATAATAATCCTTATGTATAATCACTATAGAGATGAACATGTATGACGTCATTTATGCAAATCTCCTTCTATTTTTAATTAAGAATTTTTAACGTCCATATTTTTGTTATTTCTAAAGGTTTTTTAATAATAATTTCAAATTTCTGCTTCAATTGTAGTGATAAAATCTGTGCATCTTCCCTATTACAGATCAAATTCATATAATTACTAATATTGAGTACTAGAATGGATTAACTACAGATCGTCTCAGAAATTTTGTATGGTAGACTAATTTTTTCGGTATGCATGTTACAATGCATAACTTTTTCTCGTATTAAAATAATCTTTTCTTTTTGTTCTTTGCTGAACCACTACGCAGGAACACGCTGTATATATTCTTTAATTCCTAAAGGAAATAATTAATTCAAAACAGTTATATTATATTTATTTGGTGTAGAGATTGCTGTTATTATTAGTCATCATCGCCGCGTACACCACCCCCACAATTATTAATAACAATTTAAAATATACAAAAATAAAATATAAACGACAACATGGTTCCGACGAAACTACAAACTTTTGATTAGTTTATTATATTAAACTAACGCTATGTATAGACCAGGGTCGATAATTT
>JAEMTY010000441.1:0-25000 GCA_020423425.1 Chrysopa pallens
CTTCAGGAGTGTTATGAGAGATTATCATATAATCTCGTAGTCAAGTTCAGTGACCTGGAATACCCCCATGTAACAAGCTTAGGCCAATTATATGATAAACTATCATAATACTCTAGTAGAAGACGTTTAGAACACCCTCGTATTCATGTTGAGTGACCTCGTAAACCTCCGTATAATTACTTTAGGCCAATTATACGATATACTGGTTTAATGATCCAAATGAAGACGTTAAAATACCTGCTGTAGACACAAGGCACTCTCGCTGACCTTATATTCGTGTTCAGTGACCCCAAAAACCCCTGATTAACAAAATTTTTACCATTTTTAACTATTTTAATAATTTTCTACTTCAAATGCATTTTTTTTATGCACAAATACAATTTGGAATTTTTAAATAATGAGAATAGGTCACAAAATTTCTAGAGATTCTCACGAATCCAACGCACTAAACCGCATTAAAATCCGTCTTACTGCTCAAAAAATCGACAGTGCACTGCTTTAAATCTGCGACTATTATGTCTTTCACGCTAATAGTACTTATATATAAACATAAACTTATGATTAATGCATGTTGTGTAACAGATGACGTACTTCAAATCTCAAAAATTTTACAACCAATATACAATATGTTCATAATTGTTAGATTTAGAAAGTGACTAACTTTCATATATAATGAAATATTGAGCAAACATAATAAGACTGGCAATGTTTAGACAACATGCATACATACGATCAGTAAGAAATTCAAATCCCATACAATACAAACTGACTTTGTTCAAACAATTTTTTATAATTCCTTTTTCAATTTCTTGTACATACACAATTTAAAAGAAAATTGAAAATGCTATATTTAGTATGTAAAATGTTTAAAACAAATTTATTTAAATGTATTTTTGACAAGCGAGTTTTTCATCAATCTGTGTAGTTCATTATGGATATAATCATTTATAACATAAAGATTAATGTGACAATTTTCTCATTTTTACAATTATCTTCATTTTTATTAAATCTTCTCTTCCTTTTTCTTTGGAAAAACTGTTCACAATATACATAGCATGGACTTAAAAGGTCCTTTTATTCTAAAGAGTAATCATTTATTTTTGTTATACTTTAATTTCATATTCTCTTTCTATTTTTTTTATTTTTTATTTTAATAAATATCTTTGTTTACAAATAGATATAAATACACAACAATTTTCTTTTAATTACCTAAAAGTTAAACAAAAATTTGTTTCTTAAATCTTTTTCTTAAATTATTTTACATAAAACGAGTTAATAATAAAGAATAGCTTCGCCTATGACTGAAATTCAATTATCTCCCTTAATAATTTACTCATTTGCTGCAACTATTTACAGTTTTGTTGTATATTTAAATAGCTACAATTATTTTTCTTAATAAAAATTTATTTTTCCGAAAAGGTATCATATAAATTTGCATTCTTGCATTATTTATGTTATCTTATAATTAAATTTCAATAAATTTAATTCTATATTAATATGAATTAAATAAATCATTTTTTGTACGACAGAAAAGAAGTAGTAAAATTTGACTAACTTAACACAAGTTGAATGACGGATTAATTGATTGATTTCACGAATAAAAAATTTTTTGTAATGTTTATGATTAGTCTGATTCTCATATAATTATCTCCGCCTCAGGGGCGTAGCTACCGCCGTATCTGCCGTATCAATTATACGGGGCCCCCGGGCCACGGGGTCTCCCAAAGTGTGTAAGGAAAAAAAATAAAAACTTTCTAATTTATTTTATTTTACAAATGACAAAATTCTATAAAGCAATTACTTTTTTTCCCGCCTTAAGCGTGCGTTTAAAAGTTGGCAACACTCTACATCGTTATGGCGGGCTGCGGGACTTCCCCGTTTTACTTACTTCATCTTCAACTCAGCGGGGAATCCTTCATCGATATCGCGATGTACGTGTACGTTGTTGTACTTTACATTGGATGTTAAACCACGGAGTGCAGTGCAGTGTTTATTTACGCGCTTTATGTAGATAAATGTGCATTACATTGTAATTCAGTACAAATAATATTGTTCTTCTGGTTTAGCAGTATTAGTAGCGATTTGTAAAAGAAATGAGTGAAAGGAAAAGAGATTATCCCAGCGGCGCTGAGAAAAGAAAAAGTAAACAGAAAAGGGAAGAGGTTATAAAAAAAGTGCCCAAAATTTCTTCATTTTTTCAGAGACAAGATACTGTGAGTGATTTAGATTGGAAAGGTAAGTACTACCCAACCCATTTATTAGGGGCCCGTAGTGATAAACAAGGAAATCTTTTAATTTTGGTCTGTTCATCTGTCCGTCACAAAAAGTTGTCTCCCTCCCTTGATTTTCACAACTACTGGTCCAAAAATCTAAAAAAAATATTAGAGACTCCTTACTAATTAAACTTTTACATGAAATTGGTTTGGAAAAAATCTTACAACGGATAAGTTTTAAAAATAAATGTCAAATTGTAAAATTAGTTCTTCGAAGAACCGAAGTTTTTACTAATTTACACAAGTACTATTTTACTCGAGGCTAATGTGGATCTGCGTGGTTAGATACGCGTGGTTGGTTTATTATGTAGCGAAGGATGAATTTTGTTTTTAGGGTTCCGTGCCTTGATTTAAAAAAAAATCAAAATTCTAACTTATGTATAGGATCAATTTGTTTTGTTGTTTGTCTATCAGTCCGTATCGTATCGTAAGTTGCGTGTTGAGAACTTCAGATGTGCAGACTCGCTTTCGGGTTCTCGTTTAGTATGGCGCGTAATGTACACAAGTGTGCGCTGCGTTCAAATAGCACGCAGGTGTAATGTAATGCACGGACGGGCTGCAGGTGATTTTGTATCTACTAATAGGTACGAGCACAATCCGCGTAGAGTCTGTGTGCGTCTGAACTGAACACTCGAATCTCTAACTGTGACCCTTAGTAAAGTTATTTATTTATATATAACTCTTTTTAGTTTAGTATCAAAGCATTCGTATTTATTTTTTAACAATTACTCGTTTATTTTTAGATTCTTTTGAAGCACGTTCTTCGTCACATATCCATCCGGAAATAGAAGAAAGCCAAGCACATACTTTATCGGATGTCCATCCAGAAATCGAAGAACCCTAAGTCAACGATTCTGATATATCTGAAGGTTGTAACATAATTTCATCAGATAGAGGAAATTTTAGTGACAATTTATCTGAATGCGAACGAAAAATAATTTTTAAATTGGGTCCATTTAAACCACAAGGACCATTTCCAAAAGTTTCAGAAAGTAACCGACCTTTTTCGGCCTATTATTATTCATATTTCAATCAGGCAGGCATAAAAATTATAAGACCATGGTTATGTTATTCTAACGTTTTAAACAAACCGTACTGTCACTTCTGTTGGTTATTAGCAGATCTTCAAAACAAATCGTACTCCTCTGCTTGGGTTAACGGTGTTTCGGTTAGAAGCAATTTTACGCAAACTATACTTGACCATGAAAAGTCACAGCAGCATATTAATGCCTCACTCTCTTATAATAATTAGTTGCAAGGAAATACCATCGATACTCTATTGAAAAGTGAAATGAATAGTAAAAAACTAACATCATCATCAGCCATAAATGATTTAATAAATCAGTTTGCCGAAAAAAAGGCAAGGAGAGTGAATATTTAAAATTTGATTTTTATTTGTAAAAAGGTTAAATTATGTTATGATAAATAAATATTTCTTTTCACAATATTTTTTTTCTTTTGTGGAAAATCTTTACCCCCATATAAGGGCCTGCAAGCAAATTTTTTATACGGGGCCCCGACAAGACACGCTACGCCACTGCTCCGCCTTAATAGTATTCAAAATTAAATTGAAAAATTCTCAAATTTAGGTTCGTTTTAGATGCTGCAAAATTAAATTTGATGGTCAAATTTTTAATTAAAAATTGAGTTATTAAGATGCACTACTGCCTTGATATCATGCTGACAGAGCAATTCTGAAATAGAAACTAAAAATATAATATAAGTACTAAATTAGCTGCTTTTTAGGTTCTTTTATGTAGATTGTAGAGCAAGATCCCACGACGGCCAGACCTTCGTTATATTATAAAAGTTGAAAGTTTCTCTGTACATGTGTCCTATACAGGTAAGAACGGCCAGCGATTATAGAGTTTGGGTTGTGGTTACCTGGGCTGGTAACAGGTAGTAAAGGTGTCAAAAATAGTACTTAAAATTTGTTGGAGTATAAAGCTCAACTTTTTTATTTGAGATAACTTCAGAAATCTCGTCATCCATTGCCGGACACTTATGACAGTTTCTACCCCATGCCAGACACCCCTAAACTTTAATAAATTATAATTATACTTTCGTTATAGAAACGGGTAGCAACTGTCATAAGTGTCCGGCAATGGATGACGAGATTTCTGAAGTTATCTCGAATAAAAAAATTGAGCTTTATACTCCAACAAATTTTAAGTACTATTTTTGACACCTTTACTACCTGTTATCTGCCCAAGTAACCACACCCCAAACTCTATAATCGCTGGTCGTTCTTACCTGTATAGGACACATGTACAGAGAAACTTTCAACTTTTATAAAATAACGAAGGTCTGGCCGTCGTGGGCTCTTTGGCAAATGGTGTGCATTCAAGAAATCAATTTAATCAAAAAAGTGTTAAGCTAGCATGTAGCAAGGATTTTTTGGTAATTTGGATTTAGATAATTTTTTTATGGCAAGTTAAAGTTTTCATCTTATGTAAATTCAAGCAAATGACGTCATGCTGGTACTATCCCTCTCTTTTTTTAATTAAAATATTTGAACATCCATATTTTGCTTATTCTTAAAGATTTCTAAAAGATGACTGACATCAACTCCTTGTGCACGACGTAAAGGCGTTTTAGTTGAAGGGATAAAAAATTTCATAAATTACCCTTTTAATACACACATATAAAATATGATCAGAAAGGTAGTTAATCTGTGAAAGGTGTTGTTTCTACATCTCAAATGCAGCAAAACAATACTATGTAGAATTTGTTTACATATTTTTTTATTAATTCCATGCGGCTTTTCTTTCAAGTGTGACGTTTGTATACAAAGCGCGGTGACTACGATCACATATTCATCACTTTTTTTAGGATATATTCCGCATTTAATTAAATGATCAACAGGTAAAATCCGTTGCGCATTATGAATACTTTTGGTTTGTGCTATAAGCATACTGTCACATGTGTTAAACATTTAAAAGTGTAAGCTACTTTCCGCCATATTTTTTAAATTACTTCCCCATGTCAATTCCCAATAAAAAAAAAATATATCAAATTATGTATATTAAAATATATTCACTTAATGAATTTTATTTATTCCATGTTTATATTTTTATATGCGTGAGACCGTGTATGCATATGTGTAAAATCTCTGTTGAATCTAATATGACTATTTGCTTAGTATAAATAAAGTCTAAAACTCTTGATTTCTCCATCATCGTTCAGGGGCTACATTTCGGTCCATGAAATGTTCTTTCCCGCCTAAGGGCATTGTCAAATTTCAATACATATGAATGCGAAGAATTGTATCTATCGAAATGCTATTCTGAAAACAGAAATAAGAGAATTTAATTTACGATTTTATTATAGATGCTAACATATAATGTAATATGTATTCAGATTAATAACACAAATGCTATTTTATTTAAAAATACATGTAACATTGATCTATAAATAAACTTTAGAAAATCAAATAAATCTTTCGCTAAACAGTTCATCATACCCTCTATGCGTAATGCAAATTTTTGTGGATTGTTGCAAGGTTTTCCAACTTAGATGAGTTAATAAGAGGTGAGTTCGAGCGGGTTAAAACTTTGAAACTTAACTATGGATATCAATGATATAGTTCAACCAATATTAATTGTTGTTTTGATCTAAATAGAGTCATGTATGGCATATTGGAACATTGATGATAGTAGGAAATATTGAAGCACAATTGTTTTTGGGTGTAGTGCTCGAAAGTTTAGTTATGAAGTCAACAAAATCATTTTTGAATTAAAAGGCACTAAAATATTTTTATAGATGTAGTGACCATGTATGTATAACATCTGGAATACTTTAAATACTTGCTTTGCTAAAGTTTGAAAAAGGGAGAAGATTTAATTGATACATGTAATAGTACATAGTGTCTTAGAATAAGAATATAGCTTAATATTTTAGGTGTACGTGTAACCACTGGCAGTTTACTGATATAATATTATTCTTTTTATCATAACCATAATCATTTTACTGTGGGTACTTCAATTTTACTAGCTAACTACTTTGTTAAAATTATGTGGCCGTCAACAATCTAATATTATCGTTCTTGACCGCAATAAGTTTAGAGATAGGCTACACCCATTGTATTACAAATCCAAATCTTGTCTAAAATATAGCATAATGTTTTCCAAAGTTAACCTATGTAAGTATACACTTCATTTTTACATGCCTTTGCACTGTTGCAATATCAATTTAGCAACTCATTGAATATTTGGATCTTTGTTACACAACAACGCTGTGTAAGCTGTCCAATTTAACTATAATTAACAAAACTCTCAGTTTTAATTGTTTAAATACCCAAAATTTGGTTAAGTATGAATGTTTGAACTATATTTAATCATGCACATTAACACAATGCACTAAATATGATGCAGTCCATTTAGTAATATAAATGAGACCGGACAATCGATTGAGCGCAATGACAGATGAAAAAGGGCTAATTAGATGATTCTATGAACACCTTTATCAAAATTTTATTCGTGCCTTCAATATTTCCTTGTGCTACAAACTTTAAACAACATAATCTACTTCAAAAAGAATCAAGAAGTGTCAAAGATGGTGTTAAGAATAAATAATTCATTTTTTTATAAATGCCTATATGTATTTTTTCATTAATGCTTATATGTTATATGCATATAGAAATTCAATAATACTAGTTAGTTGAAAATTTAATTTAAACCATCAAAAATAAACATTTTTCAAAAAATAGAAATTTTTTATGTTGTATTCCGTTTAAGGATTTTTGGTCTTTTTTTAATATACTCTGGTTTATTTCATATATGTCGGGCATACTTAACAACAAAATGGCAACTGAACATTCTGTATATGAATAACGTGATAACTCAATTTATATATAATGTTTATAAATGGATGTCGTTGTCCCTTAAAATTGGAAATGTAATGAAAATATATACGATAATATTAAAATTGATTGGTCATATTAGTTGATAGGTATACTTTATAAAATAAATAGTGAAATGCCAGCTTAAAAATATTACACACATATATCAATGTATTGAATCCTATCTATCAATTGTAATACTGCGTACTATATAGATAGATAGATACCTACTAGTAGTCATATATGTAAGTATGAACGAAAAAAAAGAAGAAAGATCAAGTATTTTGAGCCTTTATACGTGAAACATAAAATGAGAAGGAAACGCGCCATATTCTACTTTCTCAGAAATTATTTTACCGATAATCAAAATATTTTTAATTCAATTTTTTTTATGGTAAACTTGATTGTTGGCGTGGCGATATAAGCCGTAGCGACACATCTTCATGCTATATGATGGAATATATGTACTATACATAGTCGAAGGTATTGCTTAAGCGACTGTGGCAATCTCTCTTGACACACTGATCTCGCATACCTATAGTATATACAGTATTATTTACTACGTTACACAACTTAGAGTAACCTACAAAATTATTTCAATGTTTCACATCTGCCAGGCGTCCCGTGACGGCTCACAATTTTTTTTGTTTCTTAATTAATAATTGGTAGATCCGTGACACATCCAACTCGTGATGCGAGAAACCGTATCTCGGGCACTGTGACACGCGTTTATGGTGTCTCGCCAATAGCAATGCGTATCGTCGTGTCGTCAATTTGCGCCGACCCATTTCATTTGTGTATGTTACAAAAAATCGCGTGATATCGTGTCGTGAGTCGCGCGCCAAATGTGTCGCACTATCTAGCCCAAGTCTTAGTTCTAAATAGGTGTAAAACTAAAAAGATTCCATTAATCGATTAAAATGACTCCATTTATTTATTGATATTAGTATCGATGACACTATTTAGAAGTACGCAAACTTTTGATTAATTTTAAGACTTTTTCCAATTATTTTTGAAAGTGCATGTTTTTACGAGCATGACATAAATTTCGTAAAGCAAAATCCATATTTTAATAAGAAATCAATTACGGATGCCACCTTTCTGGGTGTAGCAGTTTAACCATACATCTATTTATTAAATATAATACTACTATTCACCCTTTTGCTTCGGCAATTCTACGGAAAAGATATTTTACGATTTAACGATTATTAGAGTTAGCAGTCACAAGAACGATTATCAAAGTTATTATTGGGCTTACTATGCCCACCTATAATTTTTGATATATTAATCGAGGTTATTTTAATTTCGACCATTGGGGGCTAGCTTCAAATAAGTTATTTATACGGCAGAATGAGACATCTATAAAAAAGACATTATTTTCACACTCAAAAAATAAATGTAATGAAAGTTGGTATGCACAATCTTGACATAAAAACAGTCGAAAAGTCGTGTCGAGGTTTTCCCCAAAAATATTTATAATCTGAAAATCACAATTTGATTATATATTTAGAAATGTTTTTTTTTGCGAACGCCCTGCGGTTTCATGTTAGATATACAAGTCTAACGTTATTACATTTGAATACTACGTTTCTTAGTTATTTGTCCGTAAAAATAATTGTTTTTTTTAACTTCCTGCTAAGAAAATTTAAAATTTTCGGAAATCGGGACATTATTGGTTTTACCCCGTTCTGAAAAAATCGTGTTTTGATCAGATCTTGTCGTTTTAAGGTCCTAGTATGTATGTGTGTGTGTGTGTGTGTGTATATATGTAAGTATGTGACCAATTTGAACCAAACAAGTGGCGTTTCAAAAGAATCACGAAACTTAGATTTCCTGAAAATTTGAACCGATTCGGACCAGTAGATTACAAGAAATCTCAAAAAAACTATGAAAAAAAATTTTTCAAAAGTGGTTTTTTTGGAATAACATTTAAACGGCTTCACTGATCGATTCCATGAACTAATCAGCTCTTCACGTAAAAAATTACGTCGATCGTCGTTTGACGTGGCGAAATCGGTCGATTCGTTTGTAAGATATCGTGAACGAAAAAAATCAAAAAAATTGAAATTGAATTTTTTAAGAAAACGCTAAAATTTGGAATTTTGATGAAACAGTATTTGTTTAATTTTCAATTTGTTATAACTTTTGAATGAGTTAACCGATTTACACGCGGTTTATAGTAATTGATGCAGTTTTTTAAGTACTATAAACCGCGTGTAAATCGGTTAACTCATTCAAAAGTTATAACAAATTGAAAATTAAACAAATACTGTTTCATCAAAATTCCATCAAACTTTCGAGCTTGAAGAGCTCAAAAGCATTGTAAATCTTTATTTTTAAGCTAGAAGAGCTCAGATTAATACAAAAATTAAGTTTTTAAGCTCGAAAAGCCCGAAATATATTATAAGAAGTGAAATTGTAAGTAGCTGGGTAACTAAATAATGGTTAATTACTTGTTTTGAGCTGGGAAAGTTCAAAATCATACACAAGTTTAATTTTTGAGCTTGAAAAACTCAAAAACATCGCAACAAGCTGCAAAACTGCAAATGCTTAAAACTGAAATTAGCGGGAAGTTGCAGGGATGGCCTTTAGCTCAACCGTTTTCCAAATTTTTTTTATTCTATTCGTTTCGTATACCCAAATTTAACATTTAGATATCACTACTATACTGAATTTAAAATTTTTGGTGGTTTTTATTAAAATCAAAGTCATTCATGTTCTATCTTCTGAATTTATTAATATTCAATTGTATTACCTACAACATACAAGATCATTCTGACAATTTCTTTGCATTTAATTCACAAAGCACATTTTCCGAAAATGTTACTGAAAAAAACTAGGGACTGGTTCAGAGACTGGCGAAGTACAAGCCCTTCGATTTTTTCAGCATAAATCTACCTTTTTTTACTGTAAGACTTTCCAATAAGAAAATCAATTTATAATATATATTTAAAATATAATACATTTTTACCTCTTCTACATACTAAATTCAGTTTTCATATCAAAATTCGGCATTCCAAATTTTATAACATTTGGATAATTATTTTTTGAGTTATTGAGAAAAAATGCATTACAGATGGTCTTAATTGATAGAGATCTGTATCAAAAAAAAAATCCCACTTTATTCTAATTTAAATAATGTCTTATCTCATTATTCAGTATCTAGATACTAATGTATTTAGATGCATTTATAATATTTGTACGTAATTTGGAAGAGATTAAAAATTTTATTGCTCTATTACAATTTCGTGTAGGATAATTTTAAGGGCAAAACAATAGTTTTTCACGAAAAATTGACCTTTCTAGTCTAAGAGAGGATTAGATGACTCATCGATAATCCTCTGGATAGTACTTTCGATGGTTTGTAACTGATGCTTATTTAACTGGTTTGTAACTGCATTCTAGAATCGGCAAAAAGAAAGAAAATGTACGATAAAGTCGATCTACAAGCATACGAAGACGATTCAGCATCTTCAGATGATGATTTGCCGGTTGAAAAACGGACTCGATTAGCCGCTTTGTGTCCTACGCGATGGACCAAACGTGTAAAATCTTTCAAAAGATTCAAAGAAAATTATCCACGAGTGTAGGGAACATTAGTTAAGTTCGAAAATTGCGAATCTGTAAAGCCGGAAAAAAAGCTCAAATTCGCGGGTGGTTGCTGAAACTTGAGCAGTCTGAGACCCTTTTTTTACTTAACCTCAGCATTCAAATTTTGCTCCTTGCGAACAACTTGCGCGAGCGCTTCAAGCTCCTGGTCTAACAGCTACAGGTGCGAAACAAGCTGCTGATTTACTATCTTCAAGATTGCAATCGTTGCGCACAGACACCGAGTTCGACCGTTTATTTGAAAAAACAGTTGAAGAATCGCACGAGTTAGACTTGAATCCTTTCAAAGAACCCCGCGTGAGACAACCAAACAAACGGTACGAGCATACTTCCAAATCTGCTCCACCGGTGCGACTTTCAGCCAAAGATTCGTTGAGAAAAATCTATTTCGAAATTTTAGATTTGCAAATATCAGAATTGAATGAAAGGTTCGACCAAAGTGGTTTAGCTATTCTAGTGGCACTCGAAGCTGTACTGTTGAACGCGACTAAAGGTTTAGTTGGCGACGAAACCAAGCTCGCGGAAGAACTCGGTGTCTTTGCTGAAGATTTCAATATTAGCAGATTGCATGCTCAACTTTTTCTGCTCCAAAGCGTGCCCGATATTGCAAGTTCCAACTGTTCCGAATTGAGCGAAAAACTCGCGAATCTACCGTCGACAACCAGGGATATGTTAGATGAAGTAATTTTACTGATAATTTTGATCCTAACCGTACCTGCGTCTGCCGCGATTTCTGAACGATCTTTTAGCGCTTTGAGAAGATTGAAAACTTATTTAAGGAATTCGATGTCCCAAAAGCACCTCACACACCTTTTGCTATTACATGTACATAAAGAACTTACAGCTACTTTAGATTTAAATATTATAATGAAAGAATTTGTGGCACGGTCAGAAAAACGCAAATCTGTGTTTGGCAAAATTTAGGTTTAAGGTTGAGAAAAGTTGAAGTATAATTTAAGACTTTTGTATTGACTTTTTAATTTTAGCAAGCACTTGTAAAGCGAAAAAGTTTGTAAAAACTAAAAATGTAATTAGATACAAATAAGAGATACATGTAAATAAAATTGAAGAAAATAAAAAGAAAAATTTTGCAAAAATTATTTACAACTAACAAAAACTGTCTGATATAATATTAATTAACAATCACAAACATCTTTCATACAAAATTATTATCATCAAAAATTTAGGGGGGGATAAAAATTTCGAACCTGCCCACCCAGCAAAAATTTCGTTCCTACGCCCCTGGTCTGTATCTAGATATCGTTTATCTTAATGTATCTGTATCACGATACTTTAAAAATAAAATTGTTACAGCACTGTCTATTATCACCATTACTGTTATTAGCTTTGGATTTTATACCACAAAATGCGAATGTTTATTTAGATGTTAAAAATTAGTATAAGTAGCGCTATCTATATTCAAATGCTTTTACAACTGTACAAAAGTTGCTGCAGCTATTTTACTGCCATCTTGATATTTTTTATGTAACTGAAAATTATTTAGAAAACAGAAGTTTTTAGTCTTTGAAATTCAAATAAAAAATAACAATGAACTCCAGTGGTGTAGTAATTCAAGTGGAATAGTGTAGATAGCTATTACAGTAGTTTATGGAAAATTATTTTCTTTAAATGTGTAATATATTTTCGGGAAAAAGTCTTAATCAAAAGAAATCAATTTTTAACCGATGTTAAGTTTTTTTTATGAATCATTCTATTGATTTTCTTTCATGCATGCAAATTTTATTTTATTATAAACACAATAGTTATAAAATATTCATTCATTCAAGTTGAATGAAAATATTACAGTAATTTTTTTCTTATGTTAAATATGAATTTTGCGTTCATACTTATTATAATTGTATGTATAACAAAGACTTCAAACATGGCATAGTAGTTAAATAATTCAGATCGTAGCAAATAACTCAAAATACGTGGACGAAGCAACTATGGTAATTGTTTATATATTCGACATATAATTGAGTACCGATGTTTGTCAACTTTTTTTCAACTACTAAATACACTCAATACGCAGTGATGGATTACCGTGAGGCCCGGGCCTAGGGCGGCACGATTTGGGAGGGCGGCAAAATTTTCAGAACGTTAAAATTTGAGGGCCGAAAAAATATACCAAAAATTAATTTTTAAATTGGTTCTGATTTTTTTTAAATTTATAAAAAATTTCCTATGGACTGTAATTAATTCATTTTTTTATTGACTTTTCAATTTGAGGATGTATTATTCATATTTTGATGGAATCAATTATAGTCTTTCGAATAAGGTTATTTAAAAGTTGTTGCCAATTGTTCAGGAGAAAGATCTTTTTCCACCTTGAAAAGGGTTAAATCTTATTTACGAGCAAGTATGGGCCAAGATAGACTTAATGCATTGGCATTACTGTCTATTGAAGCTCAACTTGTTCAAGAAATTGATTACAATGACATAGTTGAAGCTTTTGCTCGAGCAAAAGCTAGGAAGAAGAGATTTATAAATTGAGTAATACATTATAATTTATAGTTCGAGAGAAATGCTTATAATTATTTGTTATGCTAGAGTTTAATGAAAATTTTTTTGTATTATTTATTAATTATATTTAAATAAAAAATAGAGCACTCTCTAATGTTTCGCATTATGAGTCGTGCAAAAATCAAAGCTGTATTTTAATAACAATTGAGAATCAAAATATATATAATTTTGCTGATCAAAAAGGGCGGCGTATCAGACAGGGCCTAGGGCGGCAATAAGCTTAATCCGCCACTGTCAATACGTAGTCAATATAATTATTTATAAATACATTATTTAATAATTACATGTATTAATAAAATATGTGCTAAATATTATACTATTAGCAAAATTTGAGACGAATCTGTTTACAAAAAATGTTTTAAACAAAAGTTTTATTATTTTTTTTTTTTTGAAAAAATAAATTTTTTTTCTTTAAATTGTTTTTCTATCTTTTATTGTTTAATAAATAATAATACAAATTTTTTGCAGATTTGTTTACAAACGGTGATATTAACAGCCCTGATAAAAAAACTCCTATTCAATTCAAAATTGAATGAATAGTAAATCAATAGGATTTAATAGGAAATTTCATTTCCTATTCAAAATTTTGAATAGGCGGACCTATCTTATATCAAAAACCAATTGACCAATCATAATTGTTTTTGCACATGAAACATTGTCATTGTAACAGTAATAGTGAGTAGAGTCACAATGCGAAAACACCACTGGATTTCTGTGTAAAATTAAAAAATCTATTTTTATTGATTTACTTTGAGTTTTTCCATTTTATTCGAAACGTGATTGTTCTGTATATAATAACATTTAAAAATACAATTAAAGTTATTTACACACGTCAACAATTATACTTCAGATAAACAATTGTTTATATAAGTGTGAAAACATTGATTATAGAAATCGATTTTTAAATTCAATTGGACATAAGAGGGGAAGACGGGTCATGAGATTACCCCATCTTACCCTTTTTAAAATAATAAAAAGGTTTTGATAATAATAATAATATTAATAATATTGACAATGGAGTTTACCTCCATTTCTCAGACATACTCGTATATAACAGAGGCCCCTGAGATCAGTAGTTTTAATTTTTATTACTCTACTTCCGATACCTTCATGATGTGGATGAAAGACAGGATATTGAGTAAAGACTAGGATTTGGCATGTAGTGAACTATGTTTGTATTCTAATTGTTATTTGGAGTCAAATGAAGGCTAAACTGTATGTGCTGCAAGTATATGATAAGTATATATGAAAAACACATTGATTTTTGCAAGCATCATCTTGCTCTTGAGGATACCCTATCTTATCCGACGGAGAGTACAAGATGGGAAGACATTTAATATGTTTTGAGAATTTTCTAATTAATTACATAATATATGTTCCTAATCAGATTGAATAATGAAAGAATAATTACCAAAGACGATTATTATTCAAACGTTAAAGACCCTATCTCGCCCATATCTACCTACATTACGCAAAAATTATCCTTAATATAACCGTTATAGATAAATTAAGTAATTTTTTTTAATTTTTAAGTTAATAATTTAATTAATATTTTCTCCTAGAACATCGTGTTAAATTTGTTTCTTAGGCCTTCGGATATCGATAATTGTAAGAGGATCTTTCTATATTTATATATTGATCAACACTACTTTCTACTCGAGGTACGTTTGCAAAAGACAAGATCATTGCCCATCAGACATGAATTGAATTTTTTATTTCCTTATTTATTATTTGTACCTCTTTATACAAAACCATGAAATTGTTTTTATTATTTTATTTTGAAAATATGTGGTACCGGTTAGAAAATTTTACATATTTTAAATGTGTGGTGAGTCTGATAGATAAAAGCATGTGTTATTTATTATTTCAGGTTCAAATACTGTTAATTTGTTATAAACTAAAAAACCTGGAAACACCTTAAAATAATTATTAAAATACATTGTTGAAAATTGAAAATCGAACGCTCAGTTTTGGAGATGAATTTGTGTAGAAACCGTTTGAAAGGGCTAAAAATTAAGAAAAACGGTTCTGATATTTTATAGCTAAATGATTATAATTCTTCTATTATTGCAGGATAATGGCAAAAATGACATTTTTTGAATCATTTGAGTAAACCGAAATCATCTTATTCCTACATGTGCAAATATAATTTGCCATATTCTAAATTTATTAACAGTTAAAAAATCCTAAAATAATTTTTGGTTCAAAAAAAATTTTGTCGTAACACTTAAATTAGAGAGTCTGTTAGCTTAATGGCATAGTTCAAACGTACGTAAACTTATACGTAAAATAGAATGCATGCGTATACGTAAATACGCATTATGTTGAATAGAGAGTGATGTGAATCTAAATAAAGAAAATCAGCCAGTGTTTATTATAAAACTCACGAAAGTTATTGTTGTTATAAATGATTAATTACGAATTGAGTATCAATCTGTAAAAAAGTTCATGTGTAGAAATCAAATACCGCCGGGCTTGCCCGGTGACAATGTTATACGAATAAATACACAGTGATCATTATACAAATTAAAACTGAACCATAAGTGTGAATTAAAATTAATTTGATATGTGTGTTCAGTTATAAATGTCAAACGATCAATTCATAATCTATTATGTAGGTCAAATCAATTTAATAACAGAAAAACTCAAATAATATTTTCTGTAAGTTGTGAATAAATTTTTGTAATTTTCACTTTGGCTAACGTAAATTTATTAAAATTTTTATTTATTCAATAAGTATCTGACGTCATTTTATAATTTATGTCGGTAATGTAGACTGTAAAATATTAGAAATTTTCGTACATAAATTTCAAAACAGGTGAGTGTACTTTCATTTGTTTATAATATAGATATATTTGTTAAATATAAATAAACGTATTATAGTATTAATCAGTTATAAATTAAATATTTTATCGCTTCAACATGTTTTAAAGGCATCATTAAATTTTATGATTCAAAAAGATTAACGTAAACAATAAAGTAGTACTATTGTTATGAATACACTAGCGAAATAAAAATTTTCAATTGTTATTTTCTTTTTATCATCTTTTTTTATTTCTTTGAATGTCTTTTTTCGATCTAATTGAAAAATTTGCGTAGGTAATTTTCATTCAAATGTAGCATAATTTGACCTTTTTTTAATTAGTTCACATTTTACTGTGCTATTTTTTTAATGTAAAAATTACTGATTCATGATTTTTGTACAAAATATGTCATAATTTTATATGAGTCACTTCCATAAATTAATACAAAATTTTGTTATCACTTTAAGTTGAAAAACCAACAATTTAAAAAATAATTATTTCATAAAGTTTCTTGGAAAACAACTAATTTCATTTATTTGATATAATTCGTTTAGATATACCTTTAAATTAAATACCTCCACATCCAGACATAATTTTTTTTTTGTTGTTCGCATATACTGGATAATTATATATTTTGAAGGTCAAAGCTCTTTGTAATAATCAAACGGCTAGACGTATTTTTTGAAGCTCTCACATTAGATACAAGACAGATCATCACACCTATTATCAATTTGTGTAGGGTTCAACGTTTGAACTTTTATATGTTAACTATTTACATGTTTTAAAATGTCTTTCAGTTATCGAAACATTGTTGTATTTTTTTATCCAACAAATAACCAATTTCCAAAAATATTATGACATCGCATTAATTTTGTACACATAAGTTAGTTTAATTGAATATTCTAAAAAAATTATTTGTGGAATTCTTTCAAATTTTCTATACATAAGTGTTGTTAAAATATTTTTTATACATATCAAATTTTTTATACATAATTGAATATTCATTATTTGAGGAATTCCTTTTAGTAAGATTGTCCACAAGATTATGTTTTATTAATAAGTAGCCTAAACATTGGCATTTAAGAATATGAGAAAAAGTAAATAATAGTTGTTTTTGAGAATTGAATGAATTTTTGACTATGTAATTATTTTGTTATCAAATTGTAAAGATCATAAGAGTTGTTTTCAACATTTACGTAAAATATTTGGATAACTTATAAGTTTGAAATGTACAATCTCTATTTAGCCTTACCAAAGTCATCAACTTTTTCCTATTTAATTTTGTACTTAGCCCAAAGTTCGAATTTATGGCACCGGATCGTAAACGAATTAATCGATTCAAAATTGTTTATGTAATTTTTTCGAGCTAAAATGTTATGAGTAACGGCGTTCTTTCTGTAAGGCTGTAATTTTTTCAGTGAAGTATCATTGTATGCTAGGTACAGAAATCAGGACGTGCAGCCCTCAAGCCATCAGCTTTTATCTATTTGAAAGTGGTGAGAGTTGAGCTGGGTTAAAAGGATAAGTTCTAGCAAAAATAAAAAATTACAATAAAAACTATAGTAGAGCATAAAAGTTGACATAAAAAACGTTTTAGTTGTCTTTTTTTGCTATTATTAGGAATAACGAAGCTAGAGCGTCCAGAAGTTTTTATACATATATACATAGTGTGTATGTGTGAAAAGTTTTAGTTACGCTAGATTCATTATTTTTAATAATATCTATAAAAAAATTATATAGCATAAATAACCTTTTTTATGCTATATAATTTTAGTTCGAAACTTTTTTATGCTATATAATTTTAACTTGAATCTCTTACCCTGTTAACCTAACTCTCAATCCTTTTAAATAGATAAAATATGTTGACGGACGTGCAGGTCTGAGATTTCTGTCAGAACGTGGTTTCTGTACTTCGAATATCCTGATTACCACTGAAAAAAAATTACAGTCTTACAGAGACGTCGCTACTCAAATCTCACATGAGTTCTTAGCCCATAAATATCTGAACAACCTTTTGAAAATCATCAACTCGTTTCGATTCACAAAAAAAAGGGGGTACTTTGTGTGATTTATCGCATTTAAATGTCAAAACAAAATATTAAATCATAAAGCACTTAAAGTCAATTGTTTCTTAGCATAGATAATTATTTTAAACTAAAAATATTATTATCTGTGTTTCATAGTTAAAAGACGTTATTCAATTACTTATGCATTATATATATTTAGATATTTAATATGTAATACATACAAATTAATTTCCTAAAATCATGTTCCTCTCAATAGAAGTATGTTTATTATAAATTTTACTAATAGCAATATTCACATTCTAAAATGATATTAGAATGGCATATGTTTAAACTCTATTGGTTTTATGTTTAAGCATACAAAAATCATTCACATAAGTTGAAAAACAAAGCGTGTTAAAAAAAATTTTACATTTTAACTTCAAATTAGTTTATAAGTAACATGATAACGGCATAACTTGCAACATTAGAGAAATCTGGTAAACTGTTATTTATGCATATTTTATAACTATTTAATAAATGCAACATTTTTATTTCCTTTTGCAGATAAAAAAAAATGTCCAACAACGGTGTTCATACGGGATTGTTAGTTCCTCCATCACCACGACCACCAAATTCATCATTCCCTGGGGATATACCTCGAATATATGATCACATTTCGCCATCGTTAATTATTTGTGATCATATAAATTATAATTATGACATTCCAATTGCCACATTATGCACTGTATATATTATATTTGGCATTGTATATAGTTTTTGCGGTAATTATTCATGATTTTTTCTTGATTTCGGGTCAAATATTTTTAAAGCTTTGTTTTCATTAAATCGAATTTGACTTAGACGATGAAAATTATCTCAATTAAATAAATAATACTTCATAACATAAACTTTTTGTTAATGTCATTCGGTGATTATCACAATATGCATTATAATCAAAATTTTACATTTGCAGTTTCTTTAAAAGACATAACGTACAACTTAAAAAACAGCAACTTTTTTATTAACGAAGATGAGTAAAAACTTTGATTTATTATAAAGATGAATATGAAACGTATAATTTTCCAATGATAAGATTATAGAACTAGGATTTTAATACTAATAACAAATTAAAACTAACATTCTTGCTTCTTACAAAGCATCATAAACTATAATCCTTGCAGTTAAAAGCGTGTAACACGTCCTAGCATTTGACTACTTGGGCTGGGAGGTTATGTCGGTAAAGTTCCATAAAAAAAGACGGCTGCATTTACACTACATTACATTTTCTAGTCTAAGTACTAGATTTTCGTGCTTCATGTGTTGAATCGAATCTCAGCGTCTGCCTCTCCGTTAATATGATTATAATAATTTATCTAAATTACACAATTCTAACTTTCATCAAATATAACATATGTTATTTGGTCATATTTAATTTTTTTTTACAAATAACAATGGTGAATTAAACGGGAAAATTAATAATTTCAAATATTTTTCATACTTTTCTAACGATTAATACTAACACAATAAAATTCAATAATAGTTTTCCTTAGGTAAATGGTTTTGCCTTACATTCATTTTACGTAAACATAGCTTTAAAAACATTAAAATTTAAAACAGGTTTATTAACTAATTTTGAAACTTATCTTAAAAATTTCATGGAATTTTTTTTAGGATATCGTTGCTTCAAACTTATAATGTTTTTAACTGGGTTTATTTTTGGGTCAATTATTGTATATCTAATATGTTTACAAGAACAATTATTACCAAGTTATGGAAATGCAGGTAAATAATAACATTGTCCTATTATTTATTACCTTCTCACTGCCTATCTCCTTGTAGAAAATAATCAAATTCATACTATAACATTATCCATTTTAATAATCATCGCAGTTTACATTATTATATGATAGTATACTATGAGCCACTATAATGTTTTGTACCAAGAAGCCTCATATTTGATGGAAAAAGCTTAATGTAATACTCAAAGTGTCTAAATCTTTTCAACTAATTATTATATGAAGTATACCATAAAGACACATAAATTTGTAGCACAATGTTTTTTTAAGGAGCTTATAAATACAGCCTTATTCGGGAAAAAAAGTACAATCTGGAGAGCCCAATAAAGAAAGTCTGCTTCATTTAACAAAGAGTTTCTATTTAATTGGATAGCATGAAGCATGTGTTTATTATCTAAGAAAGTTAACATAATGTTTAAAATACAGAAGCTAAGTTTTATTACTAGATAGCTAGATTACTAGATTTTAACTAGAGAATTTAAATGTAATCGACGATAAAAAATTTAAATAAAATAATTTAGTTTATCAAATTAATACACTTAATAAGTAATCATAAATTCACAAAAAACCTAATAATTAATAAATAATATCATTTTAAACGACATACATCTCACACTACACAATTAAATATAAATATTAAATATAAATCTGATTAACTGTTAAACAAAATGAATAACGAACCGACTAATGCACAAAAAGAAAAGATTATATTGTGTAAACGAGGTCATATGTATTCAGATCAGTATTTTTTTTACATTGATCCATTTTTTAAGCACTTCGCCTTTTACCAGTTTTTAAGCGGAATTGACATAAAAAATACGACCTCTATAATAAAAACAACCTCTAATGTAATATTCAATTTTTGCGCAAAAATAACAAAAAAAATAATTATCCATATGTGTAGAGGAGTTTTTTGTGGAAAAATATTTCGAAATATAAAACAAAATTTGGATTTTTACTTTTTTCGGGAAAAACTCATCGACACGCCCTCTGTTTTAATGTCAAGATTGTGCGCACCAAATTTCATAACATTTGGATTTGAATTAGCTATCAATTAGACGCTAATCTGGACTATGAATTTAGTTTATTTCGTATCATCAAGCGTAGAAATGAAATATATTGCATTTCTATTTAAATTTGAAAAATACACAACTTTGTGATTGTTTTTATAATTTATTCATGTTCAGAACGATGTTTTATTAAAATAAATTAACTTAAATTTAATAAACAACTTAAAACGCTTTAAAAACAGTGTATTTTATAATTTGAAATGGTAGGGTAACCCAAGCGTGGAGTTTTGGATTTACTCGAGCGCGTCAAATGAAGTCATGAGAGATACCTTACCCCTTATTGAGTACCTCCACCAAATCGTACCTCTCTATAGGGTAACCGATCAGAATAGTAAAAGAAAATCGATAGTCGGATTTAATCGAGCGTGTCAGATTAATATATAGAGGGTTGATTACCTGTTTAAAAGTGTACATTTTACTAATCTGGCGATTCGAACGTGACGCAGGTGGCGTGTCTTTTTTGCAAGTTTGTGACCCTCCTATTATCTTGTGTCACGCTCAAATCGTCAGATTTGTAAAATATACACTTTTCAAGTAATTAATCAACCTACCATATATTAATCTAACGCGCTCGACTAAACCCAACTATCGGTTTTTCTTTACTGTTCTGAACGGCTACCCTTTGCGCGGCAGAGCTTAGATTTGGTGGAGATACTTTGGCTCTCCTACCAAGTTCCAATCATCGCATTTTACATCTTATAAAGCATAAAATAGAAAAATTTTTTAATGTCAGAATTGTTTAGACAAAGCCATGAAAAACAGCGTCAAAATTATGAGAGAAAATTCCTTACTTATTTATATGAGTTTAAAAAAACAATCGGTAATTTAAATTTACAAACCGTTCTCATAAAATGGCCATAAATTGCATAACAATTATATAGGGTGCAATATTTTTGAAATATAAACAATTCCACATTACAGAATGTGCTATTATAAAATATTTTTATAACAAATATTTTAGCTAGCGACTAATATTTGAATAACAAATTGTTCATTAAGATATTTTTTTTTACTTTAAATCTAAAATTTAAGCTTAACGAATATTTTATAGGAGAACTACGAACTTTTATACCAATAACAAGAGATTCTACTAGTAACAGAAGCCACTCTAAACAGTTTATAAAATATCGTCGTTTCGCCGTAATTTTTTATTTTTTTAAGTATTAAAAAACATAAAACAACACATGTAAATATACATAGAAAGAAAATCTAATAGAATAGTGTACAAATTTTTTATTATTTCCTAATTTATATGGAGCCCCTTTGAGATATTTTTAAGACCTACGATCATCTATCTATTCAATTATATAAAATAGAAAGTCCTATAATTACGAGTACTTAGAAATGCTTACCAATGAGTATGGCAATATTTTATTCATAATTTTGGACATCCATTTTCTCATGATTGCAAATCTCTACTTTCTTAATAAATACCTATAAGTATAATATTTAATTACAAATTGTTTTAGGTGTTGCATTATTAGCCGGTTTTTTATTTGGCTTAATTACGATGTTAATACAATATGTTGGATTATTCATGACTGGTTTACATACAGGCCTTTTAACAGGGCTTGGTGGTCTTATAATTGCAGATCATGTATTATTATACCCACCAAATTCGGTATGGATTTGTATTGGAGTTTTGCTTGGATCTGGTTTATTATTTGCTACATTAAATTTGCATTGGATGAAAGGTAAAAGATGATAACAAGTCAAGGTAATTTAAAATGTAAATTTTACTACTTTTTACATCAATAGGTTTAACAATATTTGGAACTGCAGTCTACGGTGGTGCGATAATTGCAACTTCTACTGATTATTTCGTAGAACGATGGTCAATGATATCGTGGATTTGGGACCGGGCTACATTACGAGATCCAGTTCCACCACCGTGTTGGTTTTCTTGGATTGTATTAGGTTTATGGCCAGCTATCATTATAGTCGGTTTAATTACGCAATGTGCCATTACTGGCCGCGGAATTTACCACACTGAATGTATATTTTATATTAAATTTATTTAATCGAAAAGAAAATTAGACAAATAATCTATTTTTATTTTGTGTAATATTAGGTTAATTAAATTAATACGAATGGTTTAATAATTCTTCGCTTCGCTCGCAAGGAAAGAAACGAAGAAAATATCGATAAGGCTATTGCAATTTTAAAAGTGAAATTTTTCTCGATTATTATACTTTTTTTACTTTGTACAATGAAGCAAAAGATCTGTAGGATTTTCAGAAACTATAATCAAAACTAATATCAAAAACATAAGAGTTTTTGTCGCATTTTCTTTTTCCTTCGATATATTTGTGTGCAATTTTATTTGTTTATTTAATTTTTTTAACCTCATTTATTTTCCTTACAGCTCTAAGATCCCGTAAAAAATCTCGAAGTAATATGCAAAGAGCGCGAACCCGTGAAGAACGTGCTGAGCTACGCCAGAAAAAGTATAGATATTTGTATCAAGTTCGTACTGCTCATGGTGATGTTATAAGTCAAGTTAGTTTTCCAAATATTCATTATTCATTCCAATTTCTGATTTTAAATTCTTTTTAGAGCTACGTTAAATCACTACAAAAGAAAAATGAACTAGGTGGACCTGGAGAATGTAGTACATTACAATCAGATGCAACACATGTAACAATTTTGCCAGATTCACAACTAGCTGCACTCACCGAAAGTGAGGATGACAGTCAAATCGATATTCGGGCACATCGATGAAATTATTTTATTGAAAATAATTTGTAGGTAAATCCTAACATAAAAAGAAAAAAAAGTCATTTAAAACTTGTGTTCTCTTTTTCTCTCTAACTGTTTTGATTAACCACATAGACTTTGACGTAATATTTATGATAAAAATGTTTAAAAATGTACATTCATATTGACGAAATGAATTTAACTCTATTTTTTGAATTTGATGAACAAATTAGATATGATTACTGGAGCAAAGTATTATGTTAATACTAAGTTTGCAGGTTAGAAAAAAAGTTAAAAACGTAGAATTCTAGAAGAACTCCAATTTATTAACAAAGAAAGGAATTTTTTTAACTTGTTATTTTTTCGTTTGTTAACTGTTAAAATATTTTATAAATTGTTTACAAATTAATTTAAGTATTATATGATTTGTTAAATTTAATCAGCGTAAATATATTTATTTACGGGTCCTTTTTATTTAAGAGATCTTGAGTGCAATGATTTTTTAAATAGGCTAATCATCCTAAAATTTCTGCTCGAATATTGTTGGCATGGTAATAAACTTTATGATACGTATGAACTTATCAACGGTCTATTTATAAGTAAAATATTATTCGATCATTAGGGCTTTGAGAGAAATTTTATTTTCTTATATGATAATACTGGCTGTTTATGTATTTCAACTTCAAGTTGAAAATTAAGTCATCCTTGTATATGGACCAAAATTTTTTCATTTCATTCTATGTAACATATTTTATGTTAGGTTAGATTGCAATTGCTACCAGGATGTTACACACTCAAGATCATATAGATACACCTCAAGACTCATTGTGATACCTTATTATAAGATTACAGTGCAAGGTGTCAGAAGATATTTGATATTAACCTATTGTTGAAAAAAAAATTTTAATAGCAACAAAGACATCTACCGTTCAATTTCTTTATCTCTTTGCTGCGTGGTCAACTTCGTAATGAATTCTAAGCACTTCACTGTATCAATTATAATGAAATTTAGTCACATATAATGAAATTTGCTATTGTAGATCAAAATAGGATATTTCAAAAAGTAAATTGTGAAAAAAAATTATTTTCAATATTTTTATTTGGATTAACAGAGAGAATATATACAGAAAAAACGAAAATATTTTAAATCCATTTCGTCTCTGAAGTTTTTATGAATGTTCTGTAGATATATTTTAGATGAAAATAACAAGGTAAATTTTACCACAAAATTATTGTGATCATCAAACTTAAATGGCTGCCATAGACCTAAGGTATTTATAAATATATAGAAGCAAAATACAAAATATTAAATTTATAAACTATATAAAAATAAAAACGTAAAATTCTCAAAATTTTATTGTAGCCAAATTTGTGTTCTCCTG
>JAEMTY010000442.1:0-25000 GCA_020423425.1 Chrysopa pallens
ATAAAACTTCATGTACAAGAGAACCTTTGAAGAACATTATCAAAAAAGTGTACATTGTAAATAATTAATTAGGCCGCCTTAACGGTTGAACATTCTTTATAACGTTTAATAGGAACATAAAAATGGGCTTCTTCAAAAAAAAATTTTAAAGATACATACGGGAGATTTTAGTAATATAGCTTTTGAAAGCTTGTAAATTTGTCTCACCCAGTGGCTATTAATTATCTTTAGCATTTTTGGGTGTCGACTAGTCGAATATAAAAATTAATCCCAGTAGACTAGAAATGTAAGGTTAATATCCTTATCAAGCATGCTACTACATACAACTAGAGCTATTTGAAACTCATACACAAAAATAAATACAATAACAAGGGAATATAAGGAAATATATTGGGATGATTGTGTAGATAGATATTGGTTATGTAGAGAATACCACCTAAGTGAACGAAATGATAACTTCTGTGACTAAATATACACAGATAGATCGATGTGTGATTTGTCGGAGTAAATTAAATTTGTTGAACTTAGTCGAGTTTCTTTATTTTTATAACGAAATGCGTGTTATTTACAAAAATGGTTAATAGAATTAGGAATTATTTATAAAAAAAAACAACAAGAATAAGACTCGTGTTATGAGTAATATAATTATTTAAAAAAGTATAATGTAAAATAATTAATAAGCTAAAGGTAATTTAATCAGTACAAAATTTTGACTGGTAATTTTGATCAGCCACTTATCCGAAAATTAGGAAAATATTTTGGTCTTAGAGCCACTTCTATTGAAATTACTTCAAATTTGTTTTGCTTGCACATTTCAATATTTTAAGGTTTGTTTAGATCTATAATTATAAAGAAGAATTGAATGGAATAAGGACGTAAGTTCAAAAATTACATTTTGAGAAAAACGCTAATACAGATTAGGAACATATTTTGAAATATTTATGTTTTCTAACTGTAGATACTACCTCAAAAATATTTTAACGTAAGGTTTAAGTAATCTATTTTCAAACAAAAAATCTATTAATACAATTTTTTTTACTTTTCCGCTACTGTTTATACGCCCTTTTTAATTTTAACCACAAAGAAAATTATAAATCATAAAATTATTTAAAAACACAATTCTGTAATAAAATCAATTATCGTATTTTGGAACAAGAATCTATAATTACAGATTATATTTACCAAAATGAATTTGATTTGGATTACGCAGCAAATATACATTCTTTCGTATAAGTTTATTAAAACAATCTCTTTAGTTTTTGTCGTTGATTATTATCTGATATAAACGGCGAACAGGTCCAAATACAAATTTTAAAAATAATTTGTTATAGATCGATGTAAATATTAATTTAAAGGAAAGCTGAAAAAAAATTTCAACAATTTCTATAAGTAGTATTTGGTTCTATTTAGCAGTTATACTCCGGTCTATCTTGGAAATATCTATCACAAATAACTTAAAAATTTTCCATAAGTCTATCATAAATATTACTATTAATTTATTTATTTAAAAAATATTACCTTCAATTAAAGGTTAATTTACATATTTTCATGGTCTATTATCTTCTGGTAGCTGCTTTGCTTTAATATTATTCATAAAGTCATGGATACAGAGACTGAATTTTTAATTAAAAATTAAGTAAAATTTAAAAAGGCATCGATATGAATAAGATGAAGTTAAAGTCTCACGTAAAATGGGTTATTGAAGATCAGATAGATCATTCAGATAAGCGCATATAACCCTACAAATAATGAACGAATATTTAAAATTTTTTGTTCAGAACGGTCTCATTTTAGAAACATCTCATATCGTAGTGTTCTGGAAATGAGAAAATTATTCTTTTACTTAAATGGCGTAATATTTAATTGTATCGATTAATTTAGATGAAAACATTGGAGTCAGATTACTGTCACAGACAAAGTTGCAAATGCATATTTCTATCTCATATCCAAATTGCAACACAATCAGTCAAACCATTCCAAAGATATAGATTTAAGTAAATTTATTCGATGATAGGTATTTTCACATAAATGCCCATATGTTTTAAGCCATTAATCCGATTTTGATCAAATATAATACGTAGACACATGCTGTGGTTTAACATTTTTGATTTTATAGATGTTTAAATTGATAATTCTGGATATTTAAAATCCAAAATTTTAACAGAAAATCGAAAAATGTGGTTTTGGCTTCCTTAACTTAATGGTACAAAAAATTGTATATGATTGAAATATAGCAAATACATTTTATCATCTCTTATACAAAGACTTACCAGATATACAAATATTTAACTGAGCATAATCGTTCATCACGAAGAAGATTCTTGTCTATTATCGCCAGTGCAGTTTAATAAATATAACGTAATAAGGTCAAACTATCTTTGTCCACATTCATGTATGCAAGCTTTATCAGAAATTTTATGGAAGAAGAAATAGTTCAAAATAAATTGATCGGGCTTTCTAATCCCATACAATACGTATGTTGAACTGAGGTAGAGCTTTTACCAATAAGGTGAGAGAAGAACCAAGAATATTTTTAATATATTATTTAAATTAATTTTGTATCTTGAAGTTCACCTTTGTAGCAAAGGTAAATCATCAAAGATTAAAGAGGAAAATTACCCATCTCTTATGTAATGTAAATAAAGGTTATTTGTAAATAAATATACACACAGCAAATATTATATTCGTTGAGAAGCTTAGGTATAACCCAAGAGCCATTTATTTTAAGCTTGGATCATGCCAAGCACATAACATTTATTGTTAATATCATTGTTCGTTGTCTATTAATTGTTGTATGAACTTTCATTCGTGAGATATGGATGAAATTATCAAATGTAACAAACGTAAATTTGTATTTTCGCATATATATAAAATTTATTTCGTAAAAAAAGATCTTCGTACATTATCCATTCAAGAACCGTTAAGCTAAAGCAAAGAAATTTATAATTCATTAATGAAGAGATTACCGTAATGCTACATATATTAATTATGCACCAATCCAGGCTTAGCTTAGGTAAACGTTTTTATATTCTTTTTTTTTAAACAAATCTTCTTTTTTTTTTAATATCAAAAAGGTCTTCAATCAGTTTTTCAAAAGCCAAACAAACATTTTGGAATTGCTTTTTCTCCATTATATGTTCACAATCTGTATGTAACAGCTTCCGAACTATATAGTTTCTCTTATTGGTTACAAAATCAAACTGAAATATTTCACTTTAATCAAAAAGTTTTAGTAACATTCTATCGTCGTATCCGTGAAAGCTTTAACGCAATAACATTGATCGTCCAGCTGGCTAAATTAAATGTTCTATATACATTTGTTGCTTCCTAATATTTCATTAAAAACTATCGGCTAGAAATTTCTATTCAATAATATTATTGTGTTCATTTTTATCATCAAAAACATAAAAACATAAATTTGAAAACAGAATCAAAAAATTAATATAAAAGTTATGATATCGAAAATTGTGTCCAAGTTCCTGAATGTAAAAATTGAATTGCTCCTCAAGTTATCTTCTTAACCTTGGAACTAAAATCTACCCAATGATATTTCAAGCTGTAAATAATTTATTCATTTATGCTAATTGCTTTCTTGCTACAAGATTATCCTGTCAATTTGGCGATGATTTTTATAACATTAAAAAATATTAATAAATTTAAAATGACTCATCGCCAAGCCAGTGTGATGAAATTCTGCATAGGGGTCCAGTAAAACTTTTTACCTAACAGACTTAACATACCGTGAATGAATTATATATATACACTTAATATATCTTCTAATATAATACACTTAAATAAATTTTTCATTATATTTAGACATTATCTTTTATTTTAAAGTAAGGACCTGTCATCGTTTAAAATTTCAATTTACATGGAAAGTGCTTTTATTATACCCTTTGAGGAGGGGATATTAACTTACAAATTTGAAAGTACTTCGTACACAGGAAGTTTTTTGGTGGCCTTTTCTATTACTTACTTAAGCTCAGGAGGAGAGATTCTATAATACTTTTCAAATTTTTGCATTATGCCACAACCTAATAAAAATAACGAATAATTCTTATATATAAAAAATTTTGTGTCACGTTATTTATGCACAACGAACTCCTAAACTATTGTACCGACTTTGAAGTTTTGTAAAATGCGTGTAATTTAGAAGGAAAAAATTATAATTATCTGAGTTTCTAACAGATAGCGGTGTCCGGTACTTTATTGGCTGTATTAAGGAAGTGTCCTATATATGGTGCTATGTTAAATCAAAGTATTCAGGATCCTTAATCCAACAAATACAAATCGAAGTACTGATGCTTACATCAAATACAAATAGAAGTACCGATGTCCCACATCACGAGGTACCGTGTGTCCCACATCAAATACCAAGTATCTGATAAGAAAAGATTTTCCAAAACACTACCTCTAAGGGTGCAAAGTCTTATGGGTCAACTTGAACCCTTGGTCCAATCTACTTCAAATTTTGCATGATTTCGATGTAATATCGTTTGATAAAATGGGAATATTATTTTTTCAAAATTTTTTCTGCGAAAATTTACACAGCAATGCGAGACCGTGTCTGCTAGTGTTTCAATATTTCAACATTCTATCTACACGGGAAATACTTTTATCATAGCCTCTCCTACGTATAAATCCCTTACGGGGAAAGACAGAAAATTATTCCATAGGGTTGCGATTTTTCCCTTTACTTATACATAAATGTCTATCATCGTACTAAATTTAAAGTTAACTAACATGGGAAGTTCTTTATACGTTAGTGACTGCGCAAGTCAATATATAAAATTCATTTTTGAATCACTTGATTTCAAAGCATTTAACAGAAGATGTAAGCGACAAAAAAGAAAAGTAAATACAAAATAAACTAATATATTTTTCAAATTCCATGATAATATCTTAAAGTAGACCAAAGTGATAAGGTAGACCAAAGCTTAACACTACTTTAATCATTTCATATAATAAATTTCGATTTTTTTCCCAATTTCCTATATCAAATTATTTTTATAAATACGTATTTCGACTACAAAGTAGTCATCATCAGTATGAATTAGCTAGTTGTAATGATTCTTTGAGCAGATGTTACTCGTTGCAAACTTGTTGCAAACGGTTTGCACAGTTTATAAAACACAAAATAATTTGATCTAGGAAATTGGGCAAAAAATCGAAATTTATTCGAAAAATCCTAGAGTTCTCATTAATAATTATAAAATTTCATATAATATTATAATATCCAAAATTTCGTAAATCATAGATCAGCGAGCTCAATGGATCTTCTTGTTTTCGAATTTATTTCACCAATATATACGAGGTTATTTCTTCTATAATGACTTTGAAATCTGTACAATGTGTTGATGAAGATAAGTATCATGTTATTATAGATAAATTGAGCACAACAATAGGCTCTAATTACAATATTTATCGGATCGAGTGGATCACTGACTTTAATACAAATTGACATAGATGTAATAAATCATAGATATTTTTGTCTGGATACTGATTTTTAAGTCTCTCATATAAATACATCAAATATAAATTTTTAGCATACTTGAATTTATTTTGAAAAATTTCCACATGACATATTAATGCTTGAATACATGACACATTAATGAGAATAAAGTACACAAAAATTTCATATAAAAGAGATATGAAAAAAATTTTAAAGTATCACCAGCTATTGAGTAGTTGGCATCAGCACTAAGCAGTTTGTTACCGTTGATAGTTGATAAAGAGGGAGTAGAGCGAGGCTGTGATGTTTAAGTAAGTGGGGCAGTGGGAAGTTACGAAGGGATGTTTCTATTTTAAAATCAGAAAAAAACGGTCTGATCACGATGCAGAATCGTATGCTTGGCTTTATTGTGGTGGTCAAGAATACAAAATTCTAAGCGTCAGTAAAAGAGTTTGTGTCTTTTTCCATTTGAATCAATCGTAATCGTATTTTATACAATTTTGAATACTTGGGTTGATCGATGGTTCAACAATTGATTCTTTTTGTTCTTGCCTTGAAGATGAATACTTTGAATTTAAATAGCAATTTCTGCACGTGGCACTTCTAACTATACTATTAAAGGAATGTTAATTATTTTGTTTCTAAAGTGAAAGTATTCTATTTCTTAAAATGATTGCGAGTTAAACTTCAAGTTATTCGATTACATGAAATGTTAATCATTCAATGTTTCATATAAAATTATTATGTTTCGTTTTACTTTTTGATTATTCTGTAAATTTTTTATCGCCTTTTGATGTAAGCTGATTTTATTGTTTGTATTTTTATACAAATTTTAGATTTTGTTATTTATTAATTGTATAAGTTGTTGAATTGTTTATCATTTTCTGGTGAAGTATTGATGTAACTTCTCTTTTTTGGGTTCCGTTTATGAGACGCATGGAGTTGCGGGGGTTGTAGTGTATAAGATGACTACAGCCCATACTCTGGGATTTTTAGCCCAATATGTGTCTTTCATTCTTTTGCCTCATGATATTATTTAAAAATTATATAATAATACCAAATTATTTTAGTATTTTATTTTCTCCAGACTGAGGTATCATTTAACTTAATATTGTACCAGTTAAAAATTAACAAGTTGATTGCATGGATTTCATTTTTGTTTGAGTTGGTTATGCGAGTTAGACTCATGAATGGATCTTGTACATATGCACTACTAAAATTTCAAGTTTAATTTAATATAGGTTACACATTGTGTAATCGATTATAAACAATGATTTTTAAATTTTGTTGAAAGATAATTTAGTGATATAACAAAATTGTTATTGTCCAATTGTTATTTGGAAGCCTTTAATTGAAACCGAAAACATCTTATTTGTTTTCTAAATAATTCCATATGATAATTTCCAGAAAAAAAGTCCATACATAGCTTATAACTAACATGAACAAGAAAATTACAAGAAAAAATCTTTAAAAAAATTTAAAAATATACAACTCATTATAAATTTAAAATCGTTTTGTGAATTAGGAAGCTATCGTTTAAAATGAAAAATGTAAAAGTATACACTAATTTCCAGTTTATTATATTACTCCCTCCGATTTGGAGGAAACTAATCCTTATTTGACTGCATATTATGTTTTTTGTATATAATATCTGTTTTGTGTTTGATAAATTTATTTCTTAAATTAAGTCATTATTTCAGGTTTTTTCTATTTGCTTTATTTTTGTGTTTTAAAATGCCGCATATTATATATAAATAAATTAATTCAGTTACTTAATCCCTAACTGGTTATTGTACTGTTTGGATTGATTTTTTAAAATATCCTTACTTAAATTTTAACCTCGAAGAACAAAATACAATTTTTGAAAAAACACTTTACGACTTTTTCAGAATTTTTATGTTTTTAGATCAATTTTTAATTAAACTTTTTTTCCTACGTTTAGGTTCATTATACAACTTTGGTTGAACGAGGTTGGTTGCACGCTTGTAGTTTATAACCTGGCTTGACTGGTATTCAGATAAATGAAATAAGATAGCGTTTTTTTATTCTCTTAGTATAAGATAAAAAGCTTAATTTGCAATAAATTTTTCATATAATTTTCAAATAACCTTCCTACTTTTACTTACAAAACAATTATGGTCATAAACGGCTGAACAACAAAACGTCTAAAAATTGAATATCAAGGAGAGGAGATGTAATACGATAGAAAAACAAACCATTATTTATTTTTATAAAATATAATAATTTTCTTGCATAAGATATAGTAATATAGGCCAGTAAAACGAGAATTCTATTTGCAATTAATTCGCGAAAAACTATAGATGATTCCCTTCAAATGGAACCAAATACATGGAACTTGCGTTTGCACTATCGTAGAGTTTAATTTTTGGCAGCCAAAAACCAATGTTCTGTTAGATTTTTGATCTTGCATCTATAACCAGAAAACAACGTATCTTACGGAAAAATTGTTTAATGTTATAATGAAAGTATCTAAAGTTTTGCGTTGAATAAGCTCTTGAAAGTCAAAATCATTTCAGCCGTTTGGCAGCTATAGATTTTCTAAGTTGAGCAATTTTTTCCACTCAATTTTCAACTATAACGTCTGTATAGTATTTAAATTGTAATATAATCTTCTTCCCCTATTTGTAAGACTATTTTCTTGAGGTTTTATTTCAATTTGAATAATCACGCAGAAGTTATAGGCGTTAAGAATTGAGGTTTGCCATTATTTAACCGAAAATAGAAAAAATCACCTAACCTTCCATATCGATAGGAAATAGGAAACTCAGCAGGATTGATTTAAACTTTTAATAGCTCATTCAACGCAGGTTTTTATATTGTTTCATTTTTATACATTTCAGTTTTCGATAGAATGCATCGTTTTCAAGTTATATGAGTTGAAAAGTGATGTTTGTCAAATTTTTAACAAAGTTAAAAAAACCCTACCGAACTAGATGCATATGAAAGCATCAACATTCAAAAATATGACAAAGACACGATGAACTTAGATAAAGGACCTATTCCAAATTCTGATTTAATAAAGATTTCAAAATTGAAGTTGAACAATTAGAGTTGAAACAGTATTTGAAATAAAAATTATTTAATTTCATAATTCATTTTTAGTTTTGTACGTTCAATTTTTAGTTTGAAATTTTTTAACTGACAAAACCACGTGTTCGAACATTGGCCGAACACTAACGACATGATCGATGCTGATTGGTTGACGTAGCAATTTGATAGATACTTGGAAAGTATAAATTGCTTATACACCACCAAACATGAGAGAATTATTACAACTATCTAATTAATATTGATGATGATTTTATCTTGGTAATTGGGCAAAAAATCGAAATTTATTCGAAAAATCCTAGAGTTCTCATTAATAATTATAAAAAAAAAAATGGTTCCTTTGAACATCTATAGCTGCCAAATGGCAGGACCACTTCTATGACGCAAAATTTTATGTAATTTTATTTTAATTTTTCTGTGGCATGCGTCGTTAACGAGTTTTAGGTGCAAAACCAAGAAAACTATTAAAATTTCACAGCTTTTTAGATGCCAAAATTTAAAAAAATTTAAGGTCACCACCGGCGAAGGTGCAAAATCAGATTCAATGTATTTGGGTCCATTTGAAGATATTAAAGCTATCTCCAGCTTTCCGCTAATAAACTCCAAACACGATAAATATTAGGTCTCGTTTAACTGACCTAATATACATACTGATTTTATATACATAATAATATTTACTTATTGTGTTGTTCTTACATAGCCTTGATACAAAAGGTGAGTATCAGATACATCAGTATTTAATCACTTCATCACATTTTAAAGAACAAATTTAGGGTATTTCACGCCAAATGAATTTTATCAAGTAAATTTACTTTCCTCAAAACTATCAACTGATCAAAGGTACTTAACTTAAATGAAAAGGGATAATTTAGTGGAAAATTTGGTTTTTTGGTGAATTATGTTCATTTTACATTAGTGTTAAACTGTACAAAGTTCTTGGACTATTAAAGAAGTAGTTTGCAGTAGTTTCAAATATAGAATGGTTCATGAATTAAGTTTTCGGTTTAACTTCTTAATTTTCAATTTTATTGAAAAACTAAGTGAAGATAATTGCTTATAGTGTTAGTAGTAAAAGTTCTGTATGTTTATATGTCTGTATGTCCGTAATTTTTTTCAGTGAATTGGAGTAGGAGAAGTACAGAAAGCATGTTCTGGTATAAATCAGCCCTGCATATCATCATCTTTTATGCATTTGAAAGGGGTGAGAATTGAATTTAATCAAAATGGTAAAAGAATTAGAAACAAAAGTTTCAACACATAAAACTTGACTCTCTAAATAAGACTCACTCTCTTCTTATCTCCACTAACTTATATCTCCCTTCCATGCCCGTACGAATCGCCAGAACACACTTTCCATAACGCTCTCGTCGCGCATTTACCAACTTACAACAATTTAAATACATAAGTTTAATTTTTTAGTCATACACAATTTTATTTAGAATTTAAATGTACATGTACAAAGCTTTTAGACGTTCTGGCTCCGTTATTGTTATTAAGAGTCAAAGAAGCGTTTTTTATGTTAAATTTTATGTTGTAAAAGTTTTATTCGAAACCTTTTTTTTTACTCTTACCGTTTTGGCCCAACTAAATTCTCATCGTATTCAAATTATTATAAGCTGATGACGTGAACGGCGGATTTCTGTCAGACCGTGCTTTAAGTGCTTTCTTTACTACTTTACTCAAATCTCCTACGAGCTATTAGTTTTAAATTGTTGAAATGAATAGGATAACCGACATGTGATTCAGTATCTATGTTTAAACTATTTGAATCATACACACTATCTTAATAGTTTATATAGCTATAAAAGTTTTTTATATAAAATATCAGTGTTCTGATATGATTATTTACGAATGTGTTATGACTTGTGTTAACTCCTTGAATGTGAGCCAAAATTTTGGAAGAAGTAATTTATGGAAAAAAGTTTCAAAAAAAAAATTGTTTGCTCATTCACGAACTTAAAGTTAACTTTTAGGGCTTCAATATTCCATTAAAATTTCAGTTCGCTGTCTTTTTTCGTTTTTGGATTATCTTGACTGGGCAGGCAGACGTACAAAAACGGACTAAATATATGTTCTATTTTGCTTAATATATCAAAATTTTGTGAGTATTTTGAATAATTTCTAGCGTTCGTAAACTTTAGTAAATTTAACACAGCCTTATACATTATGTATGAGGGTTTAATAACTGTTACAGAAAAAAATATTAAATAACTTTCAATAATTTTCTCACACTTATTAGTAGAAGTACATTTACTGTTACGTGTATGAATATCGTTATATATTCCCCTTAGTTTGTTTCTCCATATAATAATATAGAAAACATTTTAAAATTAAAAACAATCTCTTACGTTAATAAATTCTTTAATACAACCATTTTCATAAAAGCTTTGCACTGCTGTTGGTATGTAATATAAACATGTATGTAGCATCATAGTCTGTTTACCTGTAGAAAATAAATTTACTAAATTAATATTGTGTGTGTATAGGAATATGATATTAAGTCCATATGATCATTTTCTACCCAATATACAGGACCGAAATTATTTTGGTATACTTTTGATTCTGAAAGATTAGCTTAAAATTTAAATACAGATAGTACAATCGAACGTGTTAAATGAATAATTCAGTGTATCTCTCTCTCTTTTTAATGTTTTTAAGGGTATAGCAAAATTTGTTATTTAAGTTGTGTTTTCAAAAGAGACTTGTAGGTATAGGCTCTATAAAAAGACAATCTCCTATGTAATAAACATTGTATTTTTTCTATGTTCATGCACAAAAAACTCAAAGAGTAACTACCCAACTGTTATGAAATTATGTATCCACAAACTTGATATTTAAACGGAGGGTATGTCGAAGAGTTTTTTGAGAAAAAATATTTCTAAATATTAAATAAAATTTGAATTTTCACTTTAGAATTAAGAGATCCCCTGTTCGGGAAAAACTCTTCGGCATGCCTTCTGAAATAATATCAAGAGATTGCATACGAAATTTCATTACATTTGGATAGGTAGTTATTTTTTTAGTTATTTATGCACAAATATTCTGCCGTCTGGTAAGAAAGCTTATAATATTAGCAGTGCTGTCTTCTCATATCGGATACCAACGGTCATTACTGTGAAAACGAAATAATGATTTACAGGTTTTGTCAGATTTAAATAAAAAAGTGGAACACATTTGAAATATTGCTTTTGGAGGGTAGAAAGTTAGGGCGACCGAAATGTTATATATAATCTGTTAAAATGGCATAAAAACCAATTACAGCCCTCAATTTTTTTCATTAAAAAATCCAATCCTGTTTTAAACACGCAAATACAAGAATCGTTTATTATTAATTTAATAATATTATTAAATTTTAGAAAACAATCTAGGCGATCAGCAAATTATCCATCTTTATTTAAACATTAACAGTAGAGTGAAATGAATGGTATAAAATACACACGAAAAGTGAACAGAATAATGGTAGAATAGTATTTATATTATCTTTACCTAAAGGTGTAAAATTCAATGAAAACACCAAGCATAGATGATTTTCTATTAGCCAACACCCAACAAGCAACGTCTTTACCTTATTACAACAATTTGAACTAAATATTCAACAGAACATACCCACTACTTCCCACATATACACAACCTCTCTATTCACTTTGGTCAACTTCAAATAATGGCAGAGATATATATGGTAATATCGAAAATAGTAAAGATTTAAAAGTCTGCGATAAGGATGGCGCAAAAACTATCTGAATTTCAAAAGCTCCTCACTTCAAGGTTTTTTTATTTTCTTTTTTTCATAATATTTTGAAAAAATTGTTCGTTAGGCATATCTATACATCGATAAATTCTCGTCATAATATACGACTTTCGGCGAAATTTCAACTAAAAATTTGATTTGAACATGCATATTCTGTATAATATACTCATAATTGAAATAATTTTCTTTTAAGAAAAATTATTGTTTTACAAGCACCAGATAGAGATCATATATTATTACCAAACTAACAAATTTTATCTTTAATTTAATCCGATGAAGAAGATTAGCAATTTGAAACTTAAACATTATCAAGATTATTTATATTTAAATGGATCCCTGGACTACACGGCTGAACCGATTAGGATAATATTTTTTATATTCCTTTTTAAGTTCGAGGTAGGGTGAAGACAAAAATTTCCCGGAGAAATGTAAAATTCCCACATAAGTAGAATATGTAAGGACTTCTCATTTGATCTGTGTTAAAAATACGATTTATATCAAAACCAAAATCAATAAATTCCGCAAAAAGGTTATGATTTTCGCAGCATATGTATGTAGATATTTATCTTTCTAAATCTATATATATATATATATATATATATATATATATATATATATATATATATATATATATATATATATATATACATATATATATATATATATATATATATGTATATATATTTTTCGAACTCTCACTAGAAGTATGTTATAAATCCGATTATATTATGCCAAGTAAGGAAATTTTAAATGAACAATTGGAATGTATGCATATCTTTTGTACTAATAACAAAGCAACCGACTGATATAACAACGCAGAGCCGGGAACCGTTTGGTCTAGAAGCTTGGAATATTGAACGGGGGTGTTGTGTATAACATAAGCGAGTATTAAGAGATTTGTTTAAGTTCATCTTCTAAGAGAGGATTTCATCTCCAATTTTTATCTATCTATCAATGTACTGCCCAGAAACCAACAGGGAGGCTTGTAATTTTGAACAAGGCATTCTATTATAACATGTTGAACACAAATGGGAGAGAAAAAAAATCTATACGAGTTATGTAAAAACTTCAAAACTCGACTGGTTTTCCGGATTACCACATCATAATCTGCATTTAAATGTCGAATCGGTAATCATAATGTTGCGGAACATTAACCAGCTACGTCTTTGTAATGGATTTGTTATTATAAATTAATAAATACATTTCTTAAATGTTGAAAAGTATTTATTTTTGAATAGATTTCCTTAAAAGTATAAGTAAAATTGTTACACACTATGAATAGTAACAGATTTTTAAATTTTTCCGTTCATGTTCGGGTGTTTTTATAAAGTGCCCACTGCATATTTATGTAATTGTCTTGAGGTACAATTTATTGTAATACTGTAAGTGCATAGAGATTGTGGAAATAATAAATGATGTGGTGTCGTGGGACACCAGGTAGGAACGAAGTTCCTTCGGCTAATGTAGAATCGACACAAATTGCAAAAAAAATCGTGCTCAATTTTATGTAGGTTTTCTAAATATAGTAACATATTCTCAACTGTCTATAACTAAATATGAAGCTGCGGCAAATCAGAATAAATTATGATATTAATTTATATTTCGAAGCATCCCCACCCGGTGTACGCGTTGCTGTGATATTTTTCACATTTTAATAAATCATATTACATCGTTTACATGCGGATGCAATTCTACCTTTAGGGGAAGAATTTCAAATCCTTTTTTGTCGGATTCCCGGTACTTGGTGTGCACCCGGTACATTATATCCACCCGGTATTTACCTGGTATTTGCTGGGGTACACCCGGGACCGCGTTCACCAGATAATTTTTGCTGTGGTACACATACACTTGATGAAAGGTATATGGACCTCCTGAACCAAAAATGATTCCGGTAATACTTGAACAATGCAATATGCACACTTTATATAGTTGACAGTTCGTCATACTGCTAGTGAGAAGAGATAAAGAAGTTTTATTTTGAATTTCAAAATTAGATTTTGGTTTCTATAGAAATGATGATTTGTAACATGTTCATTTTATTCCACGCACTTTTTCTTACGGTTTTACTATCACATTTTTTTCAGTTCGCTCGCGCAGCAAAATCCCTATCCCCTCCAAGCCTGCCGTAAGGAACTTCGTTCCAAAAATTTCATAATAATAATAATAATAATAATGAGGTTTTACCTTTGCTACCTTTTGGAACACCCCGTTTTAAAGTTACCCAATCCGAATCAATAATCCCATCATTGCATAAAATACTAAACAATTAGTTTTATTTTGTTAATATTCTGTGAATAAATCGTGAATTTTCCTCCGTAAGGCACATGTATACAATTTGTGCTATAGCATTTCGTGATTGACTCGATCAAATGATTTAGTCAGATTTAAAATAATTACGGCCAGTTCTTTTTTATGGTTACTTAATTTTATTACTGTATCGGTAAAACAAAAAATCGCGTCTATAAAACTGTTACCCTCATTAAATGATATTATCAGGCGGGCTAGTTTGAGTATTGTTTTCCTCATTTACTATTTTACATAATACCTCGTTTCTAAAATTTTTTAACTTTTTAAAGTTTGAGAAAATTTTTTAATACTTGAATTTAGTTAGTGAGATATGAAATTTAAATTGTTTGATTTACGAATAGGACAGGATAATTCTAGTAGATTGAAATGAATTGCGGAGAATTTGTTAAATTAACAATTCACACCACTTTGCTTACGTACCTCATAACATTCTTCTTTACCAAGAAAATGTTTTAAAATATTCTAATTATTTAAAGTAACAATTCACTTAATTGACATGATTCGTTTTTTTTAAATATTTTCTTTACATGTTTCGAAACCAAAACAATCATAAACATCCACATTGTATATAGATATATTAGTGTAAGCATTATCAATACTTTTTTTTTTGGGTTTACATGAGATAAACAAAAAAGTCAATCACCTACAGGTTCCCCACTAAGGTCATCGCAGATATATGGTCCAAGACTTTTACAAGATTTCGTTTGCCACCATTTCTTTAATTTCGTCACTATTCAAGTAATCACGTTTTATTTATATAGAAATTATTAGTGTCTGGCTTTTTAAAAAATTATTTCGTAGAAAGTATAAAATTTGTGTTACTCCACTGTCTCATATGGTTTACTAACGTTCATTTAAGTGTTGGGATATTCAAACATTTAGTAAGCAAATCTTCAATGTGGTATGAGCTAAGTAAAAAATAACATAATCAGATTTAATAACCTCAGTCACAATATTTGGTGTGTTAGATAATATTTACGCTAGTATTCTATGCAGGGATACCATAGCAGATACTATAATATAATACTATTAATTGTTGGTGTATAATCATTTATCAATACCGCACTATACTTAGATAATTTGTCTAACATTATAAGTATACTTTAAGTTGTATGCTTGGAGTAAAAGCAGGTTTTGATATAATGGACGTAAGTCAGATTCAACATTTGTGGTACTTGTATTATCTTTAAAATTTTTAAGATATAACTTATTAACATTTTTGTTAATAAGTTAATTTTTTGTATTTTTATCAGCCATTCGTTGCGTCTCTTAATTATATTTTTGCATACAATACTATTCGTTGGGATACCTACTTGAAATCCCAGAATAAAGCAACTTATTGGATCAGCCTGGGAACTAAACTCAGCAATTTTTACTTGTAATAATAATTAAATATTCTATATCTTTAAAATTCTATGAAAAAATTCCAATTAAGAATCTATAAAAAATAATAATTTTCTTGAGTTAGACTGTTCTTTAATACAACACCATTGATTAATTGAATTAGAACACTTCAGTTCACTTACTTTTAACTGACTAATGGCACACAGCTCGCGATATTATCAATTATCTCTCTAACATTATTTTGTTATAAATTTGTTATATAATTACTTATCTAAACAGTATTAGATCCATAATTGTTTAGAAAGTAGTCTTTTAATTTGCTTCTAGAATTTTTATGGGCATAAACATGGGATTGAATTATTTACTTATTTATCATAATAATTAATAATTTTTAGTTGAATTTGATTTTTTTATTATATACCATTTTAATTACATAAAATAATAATGGAAAATTTCACTTGTTGTTTACTTTAAAAATTTATTGATAATGATAATGTCACTTTATAATGACTGGAAGTGAATTCGTAATTTTAAAGAAGTTTTTTAATTAAAAATTAGACAAAGTTAAAAGTTTCAATTATTTTATAAAAATGGATTTTCACAAAATAATTAATATATCTATTAATTTAAATTACAAAATAAAAATTTTAACCAGAGGCGTTTCCAAATTTGCAGAAGTAAGTTTTTCTTTATATACATCAACACGCAATTTATTGCAGATATCGAAGCTAATTAAACTTTTGAATAAATATTTCTGCTCACTACCGTATTTTCCCTCTCATGTTTCATATTATTATTTACTATAGAAAAATAATATTTTCTATGACATTATCGTTTCTCATGATCTCAATTGCTTTTGTCGCTTTTGCTTTTACATTCAACAATTTGTATATAGCTGAATTATGATTAATGTAACAACTTTTTCCAGCAACGAAAATTCTGAATAACCCATTTTCATTTTCATGACCAGTAAAATTTGAAGGACATTATTCAATTATAAATACAAAATTCATTTTTTCCTACGCTTTACAAACGAAATTCTTCTTGTGCTCGTCGGAAAGCATCATAAAGTTGCTACTTTATATAAATTTTAGGTTGCCTGATAACGGACACAGATATCGATGGACATCTAGTTTTTATCACGAGTCAGGCATAATAGTTTTTTATTAAATGATATTTCCATTAAAATAAATTATAAAAACAGATGTCAGTCAATTTGAAGTTTGTGGATGCAGTTGAAAATTTTTACTCAGAAAAAGAAAACAGTCTACGTATTATAATTTCCTTATAAGTGGGCAGTTTTACAGAAGTCTCAATTAGGCTGTAATAGATAGATTCAACAGAATCATCCTTTATAACCATACGAAAAATAGGCTATGAAAAATAAGTGCTATATTTTGTGGATTTTAAGGATAAAATCTTTAAGGATAAAAGTTTTCTTCAAAGTCTATTAATTTAATTTATGATTAAAATATAAAATACTTTCAAAAATATTTTAAGGCCTATTTATAAACTTGTAGTTTTTCTTAAATTATCTTCAAAACTCCAACTTAAAATTGTCCTTACATTAGAAAAAAAAAACCTTTGGAATTTTATTACTCATTTCTTTTAATAATTGCCCTCTGGTTGTCAAAAAAAACTTCTCAAAAAATATTATCTTTGTTAAGAAAAACTAGGTTAATCAAATTTAAAAAAAAATGACAATTTCTCTTTCAAAAACAAAAGAAATCATTTTTTTTATTTAAAACATATATTAAATGGTCATAGGAGAGATATTTATGAAAAACTTATCGTACAATTTTTGAATTCTTGGATATATTCTGAAAGTCATTTTAAAATTAATTGTATACAAATAAATGAGCACCTCCAGATAACTGATGGTAAACTAGGTATTCCAATTCGAATTATTTCTGCGAATCCAATAAAACCATGCACAAATATTTCACGCTTTTAAAAGAATCCAAAAGTTGTGCGTGCTCTCCTTTTTCTAACTTTGCCAAGGATGCTATAAGCTTTTTCCACTCTTTTTGCGATCAAGATGAGGTCAGTTTTCTATCCAGGTGAGGTCAAGTAGGCTAATAAGGCCCACACATGTATACTGTGGGCCTTATTAACCTGTGAAATTATATTGAGTTCATTGACAAATCTATCATTTCTATTTGACTAAAGACATCTATGCGTAAGGAAATTTGTTTCAAAAGATTATTTAGACCTGTAATTTTGAATGTGGGCCCTAATATCTTGGCCTTATTTTTCTCAGACACCTTTTAGTTTATTTAATGATAGTTCTTTATAATCTAAAAATAATCTCTTACTATTAATAAAAGCGAAGTAAAAGTTCGATAATATAATTAATGACTTTTCTACTCTATACAAGACATTAAATTGCCTTATAATTCAATAATTATAAATTGTCTTATAATTCAAATTGGTGAAATTAAAACAAAATAGTAAAAAAAAAAAAAAAAACATGAACATTTTTTGGTCAGATGTAAAAATAACAAAAAATACTTTACAATTACAAAAGTTTATTCAGGATAATTGAAGAATAATAATGCAAAATCAAAATGACGATGATGATTATTATTATTATCCAAAGGATACTATGTATAACAAAATGTCAAGGCTGTTTCTGAGAGATTGTTATATACATGGTTGAAGTGCGTGTGTTTTGAGTGACATCGAATATAAAATATAAACTTGGAAAACACTTCATGCTAGCTAGAGTGTAGTTTTAGATAGATCTATTTATAAAATGTAATAATCGAAATAGCATTAAGATTATTTTTGTTAAATTTATGTACCTGATAATTTTTGTATCTTAGCATCATTTTTTCATAATAAAAGTAAATGTTGAAGAGACAGCATTTTATAATATTTATGAATGTATATAAGAAATAGCATTTGCTCAGTAAGTCACAAGAGTTTATTTATTAAGTTGGTCGGCACGAAAATCTATTATCAATATAAAATTAAAACAAATACTTGAATTTTTTCAAAAATTTAATTTATTTGTGACTCAAATCTTGAGACGCAATAAGAATACTTTGTCGGAATAAGAAAATTCTAAAGTGAGAGAGGGGTAATAAATGTAGTCGATTTAATAGATCTATCGTCTTTTTATTACTCTGTGATTAAAATTCCAAGGCTAGATAAAAGGAGTCGAGTGCGCACGTATATGTACTAACTAAGTTGACTCTAAATTTAGTGATAAGCTCCTATGATAAATGTAACCTTTGATCAATGAACTGGTTAGCACGTTTCACATGTTTGTTCCTACTTCCCAAGCACTGCTAAATGTGCCGACATTGTTTAATTGCACTGTGATAAATAATGAAGATTCAATAGTTATATATAGTAGTCCAGTTTAACTTGTCATTCATTATTCATGCTTCCGGCATTGTGGATACTCTCATTAATTATTTCATCCATGGCATATGTACTATCAACAAATATTAACCCTCAGATAAAGTTTCTTATTTATAAACCTTGAAAATGGTTTTGAAAAAACAACCAAAAATCGTGTGTCATCAATTCGATCCATGTTGCATACGTTTCATTTACAGATTGCACAATTGCACAATGTACGTTCAAGTGAATAAATACTTAACAATGAATTTGTGAACGGTATGATATCCTGTTACTTGTATCTATCTTCCCTCTAACTTCAGTAATCCTCATTTTGGTATAAAAATTTTCAAAAAAAAAAAAAAAAATTCTTTTAAATCAGAATGAACATTGTTTCTTTTTTTATTCAACCTCCTGTGATCGTTTTAGAATATGTAAAGGATTCATTTAAATTGCAACCAAGTTAAAAGTAATTTTCTATATTCAGAACCGCCGTTTTTAAAGATATGTCTTCATGACTTTTATATAAAAAAAAAATCAACGATAGAAAATACACTTTGCTAATATTGTCTGCTGCATCATATATACATATAATTTAGTCACAACATAAATCCAGTCCTATTATAATTTTTCTAAGACAATTGTTTTAATTAAATCACATTAGTTTTTCTTCTAATATATCCAAAGCCCCATGAGTTAGTTTTTAATTTCATTTTAGGACATGGAAAAAAAACTTTGTTTCTTTGGCTTTCATTTTAACTCCTATTTAAAATGTAAAAAAAAATTTTTAACTTGATCTAACATATAGTTTGTGTTCTGATGTTAAAAGTGAACAAACTTCTCAGATGCTTTTGATTATTCTTATGGTTTTATTTTAGCATCGAATTAAAGAATTTCAATAATCATTGGAAACTTAAATTCTTTCCTATACATTTATATACACTTTGTTTACCTGAATAAATTTTTTTTGGATGTTTAAAATTGATCAGCATTATATTTAGAAAATAGCATCATTTAAATAACGACCTCCTACGTGGATACACATTTATTCTTCTTTTATTTGAGTTTTGAATTGTTTTCTCGCAGAACATCTGGTTCTAAATTCGTGATTCGTGTCTTCTTCACGTTTACTTTTTTGATCGGTAAGAAACTTATGTAGTCATCTTAATACATAAAACAAAGTCGTGTTAGTTATACCACTTATAACTGCGGAACGGTTGAACCAATTTTTATGATTATTATGGTTTTTGAATTTATCTTTGTTCGTTATAGAACGAAGGATTGGTTTTAGGTCCGTTTTCTACCACTAACGAGCTGCAAAAAGGGGATAATTTTTTTACAACTTTATTAAAAGTTCTCGCTTGAAGTATGTTTCAAATACTGTTAGCCTCAATTACTGTTATTATTTCTTCTCACTAGCAGTATCTCGAACTTTAAACAATATTTAGTTTGCATATCACGTCGTTAAAGTATCACCGGAACCATTCGTAGCTTTGTAGATCCACATACTTTTCATCAAGTACATGAGTTCCACAGTACGAGGGTACTGGGTTCCACACCAAATACCAGGTTAATGTATGAATATTTCATGTCACAGCTGCCCCACACCAAATACCGAGTGTCAAACCAAATACTAGATGCAGATACCGAGTTCACACACCAAATACTGAACATCCCATAAGAAAGGATTTTCTGAAATTCTACCCCTAAGGTAATTAAAATATTATGGTACTACGGAATTTCTTGATTCCTATCTACTTCAAATTTTGCATGCAATGGATGTACTATCGTTTGATAAAATGAGCAAATTCAAAGATAAAATGAACCAAAACTAGATAGGTGACTTACCTACCCTTTTCCAAAAATTTTTTTAATGAACTGTATAAAAAATTCGCTGGTATCCAAGATAAATTATATATAGTTGGGACCCTTTTTTTAAATAAAATCACACATTATTTTAGTTTATTGCAATGTTAAAAAATTTAATACATTAATTTTTTATTATGACAATTTACATATATTTATTAATACGATTAAAACTTATTAATAAATTCACAAAGTAATTATTTAATATATCGATTTTACAATAATAATATACAGAACAACATTTTAAGACACAATAAAATTTACACTTTATATAAACACTATAATATAATTTAAAACACTATTCATTAGCAGAGAAAGAAACTACATCGAAGATTTAAATCTAACAAAAAATTTTACGGTTCACATTAAATTGTTCATTGCTTTAGTACAGATTAAAATATTTTTCTTAAGTCTTCAAATGATTATAGGTAGCATTAAGTGTGACTATCATGCAATATCATATGATAAATGTTTTTTTCAAGAACTAAGTCATTCTCAAATCTATCTTAGGTATTCTAATCAATAGAAAAATTTTGAAAAAATTTACTCAGCAACGCGTGACCGGGTCCGCATTAAAATATAAATTAAATTTCAGAATTGCTTCAGCTTCGTTATTTAGAAATAGAGAGTTATTGAGAGAATATGTTATATTATTTCGACAATATTGATGTTATTTGAAAATAAATTCTATATATATATATTGTTTTCAAAATTTTACGTACTCTGGTAGATACACAAATATATATACGTATATACAATAATTTCTTACACGATCATTTTTTTGGAAGTTTGGAAGTAGAAAGCTTTATAAGTTATAAGCTTTGGCCGCAAAAGCACCACAAAAACATTTGGAGGGTAGCAGGTTTTGTAGGTTAAGCCACTAACTTAAAAGAGATAAGGATAGTGGATAGTGATAGTGGATAGTGGATAGCTATAGCCACAATGCTTATGCAACCGCCACCAATATTCCTTTGTATCAAAAAAACTAAAGACAAAAATAAAAGTGAAAAAACAACTTATAGTGTTGATCGTACGATTGAGTGTTATTGAACTTCTTATAATTATCACCAAAACTTCAAATTCCAAGAAGAAGAAAAGTCTGTGACAAACGACATGCATTACAGAAAAAATAACTCTTAACGTATACTAAAAAGAAAACTAAGAAATTTGCAGGAGCAAAGAATAGGAAAAAAAAATTTTTCTGTTTGAAAATAGCAATGCATTGTCATTATTTAAGCAATTTCTGTTTTATCAGTAGGACAATTTAAAGAGATTTGCGTAAGAAAATTGAGGTTGGGTAGTTTTTGAAGTCTTGCGCCAATTCCTACATGACTACACAGAAATTATTAGGTTCAAGGCGTATTCAATATTATTTAAAGAAATTATCTAGCTCAGTTTACTTGCACGCATCCGCAATTTTTAACTAAGAATTATTACAATTAAACAAAACGACTTTTATTAGTTAGGGTAGCAAGAAGTAATTAATATTAATTAAAATATATAATCTTTTTTATTAGTAGAACAGAAAAACTGAATAAGAAAGAAAAAAATATAGATCCTTGGTATTTAATAATTGAACATCATGTTTATCAGGAAAGAAGAAAAATGAATAATTGGATAAATGAGTATGAACATTTCACAATTATTTTAGAATGTATATCTTTTCTCATTGAATAGCGTTATATCACAATCTATCTAGACAGATTTAAAAATACTTATATTTACAATTCACTAAACGATTAGGACACGTATAAAGTGTTCACAGATGTGTACGGGTATATTCACATATAATATATTATGTTTCATTTAAAATGAACAGTTTTATTAAAATACTTAGTGCCACGGCCATATTAAATTCAATTACAGATTCAATAACATTTTAGTAGATTATTTTTTATAGCTTAGAAATGGTCTCTTACACAAAAATTATATTTCAGCATTTCTGGACTATGAGTACTCTGTAATTATCCAATGCGATAATTATTCCAATGGTATTCAGTAATAGTCGAAGAAAGGGTGACGTCATACAAGTTTCCGTTAAGAAACTATTTCATACCTTCTTCGTGTATTTTTATTTTGTTATGAAAGCTGAATCATTGTTTGTTGCAGGTCATTATAGTGCTAAGTTCAAATAGAATTTAGAAAATTGTATTAGTCTTAAAAATACCATGCACTACCTGCTTCATCGTATCTACCAACAATTCTAGGCTAAAATCTAATAATAATTATGAAGTTTTCGAAGATGCTGTTTTCTGTGTCTAGACTTTAATATGCTAAAAAATGTTATTAGATGCTGCAAAATTAAATCAGGTGCTCAAATATTTATTTATGAAATGCTGCCGTGAAATCAAGCTGGCAGAGCAATGAGAAAAAATAACAATTTATTATATAAGTAACAGAATTAGGTGCTATTTAAGTGCTTTTATGGTGTGCATTCAATAAATCGATTTAATAAATATTAAAATAAAAATTACTGCACTGATAAACTAACATGAATCACTGCTAAAAATGTCAAGCTAGCAGTGACATCTTGAAATAACAGAAAAAAGTATTCGAAAATGAATTTAAGTATGCTCAAAATTAGGTCCTTTTTAAGTGCATGTTAGGTGCTACATAATGAAATGAGGTGCTTTTTCTATTAAGAAAATTAAGTCATTATGATGCATTGCAGCTCTGATAAAACGCTGAGAGAGTAATTCCAAAAAATAACTATTATAATACAATGTAAGTTACAGAATTAGGTGCTTTTTAGGTGCTTTTATGGTGTTCTTTCAATTAATCAATTTAAGTGCTCTACTTTCGAGATTTCACGGTAGCAGTGTTTCGTAATGACTTAATTTTCTTAATAAAAATTTGAGTACCTAATTTAATTTTTTAGCACCTAAAAAGCACCTAATTTTGTGCATATTTCAATTAAATTTTCAATACCTTTCTCTTCAAGCTTGACTAGTATAATAATGAGACAATATATAACATTCCGAGGATTCTATCTTTAGCTGATTAATTATTTCTTAAAATAATCGTATATTAGAACTTATTATCTACAATCTATCACTTTTACCATATTTTCTGCTAAACAGAACCATATTAGCTACAGATAGTCTACTTAAAATGTGGAAAATTAAAGGGTTGAAAAGATCAATTACTTTCAAACATTTTTTTAATTAATATATTAATTTTATTGCTAAATATGACATAATAACAACCCACTTTTTGATGCGTGGCGTATATTGACCCTCTTTTAGTTATTTCGAAATAAAACGAAATCAAAGTAAAATTCGATAATTTTTACAAAATTCCTATCGCGTAAATTCTTTAATTATCCATTGGATTTTTTTAAAATTTATTTTACCATTTTTAGTTCTCAAAAAAAATCAAATAACAAAACTAAAAAGAGAGAATTGAGACATTTACTTGACAAAACATGTGTCTTAGAAATTAATTTAAAAGCCATAGAACTAATAGTCATTTTCGAAAAATATTGAGATATTTTCAACATAAAAGGTTTGGTCAGTCAATTTCTTTAATATGACGTTTATATTTAAGAAATTTTTATTTCACATTTAATTACTCTAAAATGAATGTTTGAACTTTGAAATTGTAACAAACATACAACATGCGCAAAATCAATTATATGATCTTCCAACTTATTTGAAATCTAACCTATTTCATTTTCGCTAAATACCACAGTAATGTTATTATAATACATCCCATTTTACTCCCATAATAAAATTTACTGTCATTTCATATTGAAGAAAGAAATATTTTATTTACATTTTATTGTCTATTATTTTATTTAATTGTCAAATGGTTTAATTTTAGTCAATTTACAATACATATCAAATATTGATAGGTATGTATAATCT
>JAEMTY010000443.1:0-25000 GCA_020423425.1 Chrysopa pallens
ATCTTTGCATGTTTCGTTTCACATCACCGTTCAAAGCTACTAGTGTAGTCACAGGCGGATATAGGAGAGGGGAACGTGGGCAGTCTGATCCGGACGGCAGCCGGCAAGGGGAGCCAGTGACCGGATTCAATAGTTACATGATAGATGTTTTGTGATATCTATGCGAGAGAGGGGCGCCACTTTTGCACCGGACGCCAGGAAGTGTAGATCCGCCACTGAATATAGTTGAGAAGTGCAATGCCTATAAAAATATCGTTAGACAAGTAAAAAAAAAATGAAGAATCGATGAAGAAAACTTATATTTCCCACGGAACTTAACACATTATAGTATTCATATTACACCATAATTTTTCTTAATTTTCATATTGAGAATCATTTTTTTAATTTTCAACGTCATTTACAAATTAAACTAGATGGCGTTTCCAATTTGCGCGGAATATAGCAGGATCATTTTACCAATTTGTATCAACTCTTCCCCCTACTTTTCAGAATAACTTCCGTAATATTGACACAAAGTGTCGTATAAATCCAGTTACTTTATTCTTATCTACACGACGAAAGTGTCTGTGATCGGTGTGTAATTATCATTGCATTATAATGAATCAATTTTCTTTGTTATAAATTCGAGCAACTTATCTATTCTTTTGTACATTTCGTTAAAGAAAATTCGCTATGCTTACACAATTTCTGCGATAGAAATTTTTGTCCAATAATATGATCATATTTTAACGAAAATCAGTTGTATGTTATGTTATTATTATAAACTATTATTGCTTATGATCGCATACGCATTTCAGCTTCTAGTTACAATGTAAACAAGAAGAAAGTTAATAAAATATTAAACAAAAGTTTATTATGGTTGCATATTGCGCAAATATTATATAACTACTTTACGGTGAAATTTCTTCAAATATATTTTCAAAAGCTTGTCCTCGAGCTCTAATCAAAACGTTTAACCTCTTTTCTCACAATTATTATTAAGTATTAGATTAGAGGATAATTGATATAGGTTTCAGTCGAAAATTTCGCTTTTAAGAAAATTAATATAATCGGCAAAAAATTAGAAAATTTATCCCAAAACAATCGCAAGACTCACGCTCATCGATCTTAATACTGGCAAATCTTAATAATAAAAAATGTATTTTCATTATTAGAAATACATGAAATTGAATAAAATATCAAGACATTTACAATTAGAAGTACAAAAATATAGTGGTTTGTTGTGGAAAGTTGAAAGAGGTGCGCAAACACCAAAAATGTTTGAATTATTACCAAGAGTATTAAAACAAAATATTAAATGGTCTGCGTATGGTAAACATTTAAGTCAAGTAAGTAGTAGAAACAATAAATCAGAATTTCTGAAAATTTTTTACCAAAAAACATATTGATTCTTACTCCAATTTTATAAACAACACAGAGAACTATATAAAACATAACATTCAATAAATGTGTGTTAAATTTAAGTGAAAATGAGTACAAGATGTTAACTTTAAGCAATCTTACAATGACCATGCTCAAAATATCCCAATTTTCTTTTTTAAATTACGAATGCACTTTCGACTTATAAAGTCATTACCAAGTAATGAATAATTATTCTTTAATTTTGGAAATATATAGGGAAAGTAGATAAGATCAGAATTTCGTATAAGAATATCTTACGTTGTTGTCTTATATAGGCCATCTGTTAGTTAAAAAAGTAAACTTTTGCACTTTTAATATAGTATACATTTATTTCATTTTAGACATTTTTATACCTTGCATGTGATCTTTTACATATAAATTATTATTTTTATCAATCATAATACATTACATTCATACAGGTTCAATAGATAATCTGCTCTTTTTGGAAAAAATACACACACATACATACACATACACATACGGCCCAGAGGAGTACGAAATCACAGGAGGAGTACCTCAAGGTTCAGTCTTAGGTCCTTTACTTTGGAACATCATATACGATGGCCTCTTGAGAACAGCATTGCCAGTCGAAGTTAAACTTGTTGCATATGCTGATGATGTAGCAGTAGTGATCGTCGCGAAACATCTCGAAGAGATAAACCAGGCTTTTGACATCACGATTGGAAGAATTATCACGTGGATGAATACGACGGACTTGCAATTGGTTAAACTTAAAACCGAAGCAGTGCTGATCACCAGCAGGAAGAAAATTGAAACCATCAAGTTAAACGTCGGAGAGCACGAAATAGAATCACAACCATTTATACATTATTTGGGAGTGATGCTTGATGCCAGACTCAACTTCAAACAGCTGGTGGAACACGTTGGTGCCAGGTCGTCGGTGGTGAGGGCTAGTCTCACAAGATTGATGCCTAATTTTGGAGGCCCAAAGCAGAGTAGACGACTACTCCTATCATCTGTAGTCACATCAGTGCTCACATATGGCATATCTATTTGCCATATTAATGGAAGAACGACAGAACAGCATAGGCCGATGGCAACTACAATGGGATGCCGCCGAAAATGGTAAGTGGACGCACCTCCTCATACCTCGGATCGACACTTGGCTTAACCGGAATCACGGCGAGATCAATTATTATCTTACACAGATGTTGTCAGGACACGGTTGTTTTCGAGAGTATCTATACCGCTTTAAGCACGTTGATTCTCCGAAATGCCTGGCCTGCCCAGGAGTTGCTGAAGATGCGGAGCACGTCTTCTTTATATATCGTCGTTTCGATCCACAGCGTGAAGAGTTGGAAAGGATCCTGAACTAGAGAATACAACCAGATTCACTAGTTGAAGCTATGTTGTCATCAGAGGCTGTCTGGAACGCTACCAACACGTTTGCAACAAAAGTCCTCACAGACTTGCGTTCCATCGAAAGAGGAAGATCAAATTACAGAAGTTAGAAGGATGAAAGATAACACCTTAGCCACCATAAGGAAGAGCAATAGCTAGAACCTCCCCTCACGAAGTAATGCCTGGCGGCGGTTTCTGTAGGGGATAAGAGGATAGAAGAAAAGGGGTTAAGGGTTTAGTGAGTATGGGCGCTATCGTTGAGTTTTAGATGACGCTGTGTCGAGCCTTCACATATCCAGGCGATATGCCTTGAATCCGTAAAAAGGATTCCCCCCTCATACACATACACATACACACACGCATACACACGTTTCCAGGTTTTGATTTATAAATTCCTTAATAAGGAAGTGAATTTGTGCGTTTTATTCAATAGTCAGTCGGAAATAAAACCAGAAATACATTTCAAAATTATCTTTTATTATTTCGACTGATTGAAATAATATCTTTCTAAAATAGCAAATTCACTATTGACTATAAGGTTTGTAAAAATTGAGAAATCTATAAAAACCGACAAACTAATCGCAGCAAAAGCATTTCTTGGTTTACCGAAAACTTACAATAAAATATATAATAAAATAATTGGTGGTACAACCATTTTTTACTAAATACCCTTTGCCCAAAATGCAATAAAAGGACAAGCAGTAAAAAATTTCTATAAAGACTTACTTCAAATTCGAATCTAATCTAGATTACAATTATCTAAAATTTAATATTTCTTGCTTTTCAAATAGAATTTTGTATTCACTGCATGCCATCCAGATTTCTTACGTCAATTATCAACATATTTACATCGTTGGAGTTATTTTAAAGATGGATTTATTGTTCAACAAGGTGATGTAAACAATACAATGTATTTTATTGAACGAGGCACAGTCAGTGTAATAGATGAAACTAAAATGGTTGGATCTGATAGTTATATTTATGACATACTAAATGAATATGACTGTTTTGGTTTAGTAAGAACATTTTTTTTAATGTACTAATTTTTTTTTTGAATGGCATGTTAACCTAGCTCCCCTCTTCCCAGACCGCAAAATTATTTCAAACCTATCAAAAAATTTGGTGCTAGTAGTGGGGGAAAAAACTATTGTATACTTATTACAGGTTTAAACTTCTTAGGCACATCGCACATGAGGTGATTTAGATGAAATCGCCAATATCAGCGATATCACAACATTTTAGTCGCACACGGAGCAACAGAAGTTGCTCCGACTTTGTAACGTTTTTTGAAGAAGGGGTAATACACAGTTTGTTTACTAATAACAAAATATGTATATACAGTGTCTTAAAGGATGAAATACTTCAAGTAATAAATAATATATATTATAATAGATTATACTTTAAGCCATTTGAAATTTGCATTTCGTCTTACAAATCTTATATATATATATATATATATATATATATATATATATATATATATATATATATATATATATATATATATATATATGTATATATATATATATATATATATATATATATATATATATATATATATATATATAAGGTTAAGTCAGAGTATATTAGTATTTACCCATTTCAATCTCCCGTTCGTCATGTAGATAACCAAAAAACGACAAGAGACAGCTAGTTGAACTTTTGGAGTCATATTCTAGATCTTAAAAGTGACTCTAAGTTCGTAAATTGGCAAAATCGGTATAATTGGGCTAATTAGATCTATGATCCAACTTAACCATAAAAAAAGATACAAAACAAACACAAAAAACTTGTATGAACATTTTTCGTATATAATAAGAATCTGTTAATTAGCTTAAACTATGGCGAATATAAACATTCCGAAAAATGTTCATACATTTTTTTTTTTTTTTTAATCAAACAATTGAATCTTTTTTAATGGTTAAGTTGGGTCATGGATCTAATTATCCCATTATACCGATTTTGCTCATTTACGAACTTAGACACACTTTTAAGATCCAGAATATGACACCAAAAGTTCAACTACCTGTCTCTTGTCGTTTTTCAGTTATCTTGATGACGAACGGGAGACTGAGATGGGTTAATACTAATATACTATGACTAAACCATATATATATATATATATATATATATATATATATATATATATATATATATATATATATATATATATATATATATATATATATATATATATATATATATATTTATATTTATATTTATAACTGTATAGATATTAGAGTGTTTTATAAATGCTAATGATTAAAGTAGTTCAAACATTGATGCTCAATCTTATATCGAATATCTAAAAAATTAACTCTGTTATTAGTTACCTTAACTTGTTTTATTTGTTTAATGTGATTAGAATGGATACAGATTATAGCCACTGTACAATTACTATATTTCTACAGTTCATTTTGTAAACATAAAATAATAATAAGAATTAGGCACATCGCACACGACGCGATTTGCGTGAAATCGGCGATATCATACATATGATTTGCTTATGGAAACCAATGTATAGTCGCACACGACGTGATTTTCGTGATTTGAAATCATACATGTGATAAAAAAATCGTTGTTAAAATCTTTCGTTCTTAAAATCATATGGGCAACTTTTTTTTATTCTTGTTTATACAGTCATATAAATCAATGTTTATGACAAAGATAGAGAGTTAAATAATGTTATTTTTAAGTGACGGTAGATAAATAGGTAAAACCAATGAAGTTTATCTAATAGTAGTTGATATTTTTTGGAGTATTTTAAAAAAATTATTAACAGTTTTAAAAAGTTTAATTATCGTAGGTCTATTTGTCAAAAATAATTCGGATTTTTATGCAACGGAATTTAAAATGTGAACAAAACGGCGTAAGTATCTGTTTACCAAATCTTCAAGGTGGCCGTTCATGTTCTTGGCAAAAACCTCTATAATAAAAACAATCTCTAATGTAATATACATTGTATTTTTTTAATTTTTCACGCACAAATAAATTAAAAAATAATTTTCCAAATGATATGAAATTTGTAACATACAAACTTGGCATGAAAACGGATGGCTTGTCAAAGAGTTATTCTCAAAAAAAAATTTTTAGGCAAAAATCAAACTTTGGTATATTTAGAAATGGTTTTTCCAGAATTACTCTTCGCATTCCATTTTCTTGTCAATATTGTGCATATCAAATTTCATAACATAAGGATGCTTAATTTTTGAGTTATTTATACGCGAAAATTGAAAGATCATGCATTAAGAAGTGTGTTTATTACATCATTCCACACAGATAACAATTACATTTACAATCGTATAAATTCAAATCTCATTTATATTGAACGCATAATGAATATTATGTTAATTAAAGTTAAAGTTAAATTTTGTTGTGTAACATCTTTCCGCTCGATATATATGAGAGTGATTTCGTTAAAATTTTTTTTATGAATTACATAAAAAGTGGATGTTTTTTTATGAGAATGGTATGCTGGAAAGTGGCGTAATGTGAAACATGTTATTCTGCAATACGTTATAAAAATTTGTAACATATTATGTGTAACATAATACAAAAATATGTAAAAGTTATGGAAATGATATGTAGAGTCAGAAGGGTAAAAGCACGAAACAAAAATATGATTTTCTATAAGCTTATTCTATAAGCTTTCAATCCACATAAAAATAAAAGAAAAAATATTTTCACTTTCCAATAATTAACCATACAGAGGAACCAAAAAAAAGCATTCACTTAACGAAGAATACTGATATATGAGCGCAATCATACTTTTAATTCCTAACAATCTACAAAACATTGGCATTCTATTGGTTTTATTAATATTATTTACAAAACAATTATAAATTTTTATAAAAATTATATTTATTATTTTTATACAATATGAAGAGGAAAATTTTGTATTCATTACAAAAATCACAAATTAAAACCTCCTCACGTATGGAGTACATTGTTCATGAAACCACAAGACAAGCTACGCACAATATCCAATCTTCGATTGACAGATGAATGTATTTTTCATTGCATATAGATCAAAAATATTTTTTTTTTATATTTTTTATTATAGTTTTCTTTCCAAAGAAATAGTCTAGAATAAGCTTCTATTCTCTTCTACTGAGTTCAATTGCTAATTTCTTACAACAATTAATTGCTAATCTTATTAGTAGATATACAACAATGTATACAGTATTCTGATGCGGTTGTTACTTGATTATTTGTATCGTGTATAGATATACAACAATATGGAGCTTGTTACTTCCTTGGTATATAATTTGAGAGAGCTGTAGACGAACGATTTTACGAAAACGGCCTTATTACAAAAATTGAAATGTCATGCAATATATAGCGTTAATCATCATACCTCGGTCGGCCTTAACAATTTTAGCTACAAATTTTTTCCTCTTATAAAAATAATATTGGATGTTTATTTAGATCTCAATTTCATCCATGTTATAACTTCTATTTGGTTTGAAATTATATTTTACATACAATTCCATCAAATTATTTAAAAAAATCATTCAATTAAACCGATGGCCCGAGCTAAAGTAACTACTACCTATTGACGAATTATTAACTTATTGTTACGTTTCAAAAAACTTGAAACACAATCACGACCCACCATTTTGCTGAAACTATTGAAACGGTTACCTATTTTATTAATCGTATCGTATTCATAAACCAGACGCATCGAGCCGTTGATGGTCAATCCAAAATATATCACATCTATTTCTTTACAATGTGATGCAAATTCATTAAATGTTGTGTTTCATTAAATGGTAGCTTAAAACGACCCATAGACGACGTAACACAGTACAGTTTTAATCTTTTTCGAAGTCATGATTCACTTATTCCAAATATTTAAGCTGCAGATATTTGACTTTTTCCATGCCGTATTAGTTTTTTTGCTTTATCTATTATATATGCTGCAGTTGGTTTAATATACGAAATTTTTCTTAGATAACGTCGTTTCATTATGATTTCTGATAAAATAAATCTGTAATAAAATCAAATAAATAAATAAAACAATATTATAACTTTTTTCAATTATGAAATTTACTAAATGTTTTTTTAAATATTTAAAACTTTATCAAATTCCTTAATTTCATGAAGTTAACTAAAAGTTATTAAATCTTTAAAAATATATAAAATTATCGATATAATAATAGTTTCAAAATATATGCAATGACATATTTCGTAAAAAAAATATTTTTTAAATAATTTAAAATATGTAAAAAAATTATTAATTTTGATAAAATATGTCAGTTTTGTGCGTATACTTAAGCGAAATTATTTTTTTTCTAATTGATCATATTAATGAAATAACAATATTAAAATAAAATATTCATAAATTTGTTTCATAGTATTAAAATTAAATATATTTATTATTATAGAAACAATGTTAAACATTAAACAATCTTACCTTTGGCCAATCAAAAATTAAAAAATACGAAATTTTTTCCAATAGACATTATATTTTTTATAAAATATCAGTATTTAATAGTACGATCCCAATCTTCAATTTATAGGTCTTTCAACTAACGATTAAATATTTTTACTGAATATTACACACAGTTAACACAGTTGCAAATCATTCTTTTAAAAATTGTTTAGATACACGCCAACCTTCTTCTCACTCTACATATATATACTAAAATATATTGATAGATACATATATACATGCATACACACACCTGCGGCAGAGGAGAAACTGTAACCAGGCTCGTCTCCCCGTAGCGGATGGGAGATAACTCGCTGTCCTTGGATGACCCTAAGTGTCTTAGGTGATGAGGTACAGAGAACAGCGGCTAAATAAAATACGCTCTCCTGGACAAAACTCCCCTATAAAGGGTTGTTCACACTAACTGATCTAGCAAGACGAACGTTCCCTCCTATAACTCTCTGATAGTGTCCGGAACCCGTACCGATTATTTCCGAAGATGCGGGCTACGGCTGGTGTGAGCTAGCTATGCTGAGGTGTAAGATGGAGTAGTGGATCAGGATCTGGTTACATCGGGCCTTGATCAGGAAGTACGCAGTGAATGTAAGAGATCGGAATCTTCACCACCCCGAGCAAGTCTAGTCCGTCCGTGTATTCCGGGACTGGCTAAGTGTCGACTAGGCCTAAGAGTACTGGGGTAGGAATACTATCTCCGAGGGAACGACCGGTCCTAGTTAAGTCAACCCGCTCCTCTTCGTACGATGCACTGGTAAAACAAAAACATGGAAAATAAGAAGGAAATAAACAAGAGTATTGATGGAGTCTCATGCCCAACAAGCAGCAATAACAGCAAGCGCTGAAATGAAGCAGAGGGAAGCCTTTGAGCGCCTCGAAGAGCTAACCAGTGAATTGTATGAGTTTCTCCAGTCGAAACTCAACATCCACAGGGAGATAAAGATCAGAACAACCGGTGTACTTAACGCCCTTCGAAGGTTCAAAACACAAAATGAGGAATGGCAGTCGTCACAACGACCCACTTCTCGCGTTACAATAGAGAAAAGCAGTCCAACTGCTGTTGAAATTGACAAAGCAATAGACACCGGAGTCGAATGTGATGTTGAATAAGTCGCCGGAGACAAAAGTGAAAATGGCTTCAAGTCTGGGAAAGAAAGGACAAAAACACTCCAGATATAATAGACATTCGAGTGACGAAGAAGGAGGATCTGAAACCAAGTCCTCCGAAAAACGTGACGCAGCAGAACGCCGAAAAAATAGAGGCGGTGGCTTCGAAAAAGGTCCAGTCAAGGAAGGCAAAGAAGATGCAAACCAAAGAGCAGCTCCCAAAGCAGCCATCGAAGGAGTCCAGACCGGAACCTGGATCAGACCCGATGTACTCATCATCCATCCAAAGCAGTACGTCCCACAAAGCAGCATCACTCAGTGGCGATATCCGGGTATTTCAACCTCTGAGCAGTAGACTGGGGTGGAAGGCTAATGCGCGAGGTAAGGCACTACTAGAGGCCTTTACGGCACTAGATGTAGTCTTGCTCAATAGTGGTGACTCGCCAACCTACACCAAAGGCGACGCAAATTTCGTCGTTTATATCACTTTTGTCAGCGGGAGCCACGCCAGGGGTATCTGCAACTGGAAAGTGATGGATATCTATATTGCAAGCGCCCACAACGCGATCCTCTGGGAGATATCAAATTACCAGAATAGAAGAACTAATAGGCTATCTTACGACATTGGGTGGAGAGTAACGACATTGGATGGCAATTGCAGAGGGACGCCGCAGTCAAAGGTAGATGGACATACTTTCTCATACCAAAGATCGACGTTTGGATCACCGTGAACGTCTGGAGAGTGTCGTCAACAGTAGGGTTCGACCAGGGACAATAGTAAAAGAAATGCTACCATCAGAAGCCGCCTGCAATGCTACAAGCACGTTCGCAACAGAGGTCACCATGGAACTGCGTTTCATCAAACGAAGAACCCAGCAAACATTGAGCGAACGATAAAAGGTAGAAGAAAGGAATTTATTAGCCCTAAGAAGAAAAAGCAATAGCTAGATCCTCCAGGATTAAAAAGTATTGATGGGTCCCATGACCAACAAGTAGCAATAACAGCAAGCTTTGAAATTAAGCGTAGCGAAGCCCTAGAGCGCCTCGAAGAGCTAGCCAATGGATTGCATGAGTTCGTTCAGTCGAAACTCAACATCCACAGGGAGATAAAGACCAGAACAGCTGGTGTTCTTAACGCCCTTCGAAGGTTCAAAACACTGGATGAGGAATGGTAGTCATCACGACGACCCAGTTCCCGCGTTATACCAAAGAAAAGCAGTCCAACTTCTGTTGAAATTGATGAAGCAATGAACACTGGAGTCGAAGGTGATGTTGAATCTGTCGCCGGAGACAAAAGTGAAAATGGTCTCAAGTCTGGGAAAAGAAAGAACCGAAACTCTCCAGATATAACAGATAGTCGAGTGACAAAGAAGAAGGACCTGAAACCAAGTCCTTCGAAAAATGTTTCGCAGCAGAATGCCGAAAAAATAGAGGCAGTGGTTTGGCAAAAGGTTCAGTCAAGGAAGGAGAAGAGGAAGCAAGTAAAAGAGCAGCTCCCAAAACAGCCATCGAAGGAGCCCAGACGGGAGCCTAAGCGAAAAAAACCACGCAAATGGATCAGACCTGATGTACTGATAATTCGCCCGGCCGAGAAAACGAAGTATGTCGAGATTCTGCGTCGTACAAAGCAGGACGATCCTGATGAACAGGTTCGCACGACGGCGGAGAAAATCAATAAGACCAATAGCGGAGACTTGTTGATTACGATTTCACGGAAGTCCGCTGACAAAGGCCAAGGCTTGTAAAAGACCATAGCAGACATCCTCAAAGATATCCGAGACATCGATGACGACACTTCGAAGGAGAACATTCAGACTGCTCTGCAGACGGAAAGTGAAGGAACTTGTGAGATATCACTGGAGGAAATTAAGATCTGCAAAGAGCCACAAGAGATCATCGAGATCCGAGACATCGATGACGACACTTCGAAGGAGGACATTCAGACTGCTCTGCAGACGGAAGATGGAGGAACTTGTGAGATATCACTGGAGGCAATTAAGATCCGTACAGCCTTAAGAGGTACGCAGGCGGCCACATTATTATTACCAGCAGCTGCAGCACAAAAACTACTGGAAGGAAACGGCAAAGTCAGGATTGACTGAGTCAACTGCCGAATTCGAGCAACAAAGAGGCCAATCCAAAGCTTCAAATGCTGGTTGTTTGGGCATCATGGATTCCAGTGCGTAAGCAAAGTAGATTGGTCCAAACTCTGCTTTAGATCATTAGATGCGGACAGGAAGGGCACAAAATCGCTGAATGTAAAATTTAGCAAAGTGTGTATTATGCGCTGAACATCGAAACGCAGAGAACGCTGTCCACCATGCTGGCACATACAGATGCCCAGTATACAAAGAGGCGCTCGAGAAGTTGGAAAATAAACAAACATGAAGATACTGCAGCTCAATCTCAATCACTGTGAGGCTGCGCATGATCTGCTTTTGCAGAGTACGCGCAAGCTTGAACTAGACCTAGTCCTACTAGCAGAGCCATACAAACACTTGAATACCTATTCCTGGCAATCGGACAGCACCGTCAACGCTGTCATCTGGTCTTGTGTCAAATTTCCTTTCGAATACGCAGTGAATAATAATGAAGCTGGGTTTGTGGCAGCATCGGTGGACGGTATTCGTTTCTACAGTTGCGCCACCTAATCTTTCTACTGAGCACTTCGTGGACTTCTTTGATCGACTTATCGAGGATGCAAGACAATATTTCCCCGTAGCAGTAGCAGGTAACTTCAATTCCTGGGAAGTAGAATGGGGCAGTAAGTTCACCAATGCATGAGGAAAAGCACTACTGGAAGCGATGACTACACTAGATGTTGTCCTCCTTAACACCGGTAAGACACCGACATATTCAAAAAGAGAGGCAAGCTCAATAGTGGATCTTACGTTCGTCAGCATCATTCTAACTAGAGGAGGTTTTTCTTGGGAAGTAATAAAAACCTATAAAGCCAGCGACCACAGCGCAATACTGTAGGAAATCTCGTCCGGCCACAACCCTCGAAGAGCAATCAAACGATCTAACGCATTTGGATGGAAAGTAAAAGCTTTTGACCCTACTGCTCTGGTAGTAGCCTTAGATAGCGACCCGACTATCACAGGGAGTGCTGATGAGAAGATAAAAGAGCTAATGAAGAGAGTAACCCAAGCTTGCGACGTATATATGCCTCGGAAACGTGGTATAAATCGAAGACCATCGGTGCACTGGTGGAACAATCATATTAGCGCTCTTCGTACGGAGTGTCTTAGAAAACGAAGAATATCTCAGCGCAGTTTTCGTCGATCTAACTTTGTAGAGCTGGTAGAAGAGTACAAGGATGCGCGACGAAAATTGAATAAAGCCATCAAAGATAGCAAAAGACGCTCGTCGAGGAAGTAGAGAAGGACCCATGAGGCAGACCATACAAGGTGGTTATGACCCACCTGACAAGCCAACCAATGCCGTCACCTACGTGCTCGCAGCTCCTTCAGAAGATTGTGTCCACGCTCTTTCTTCGACAGCGTGAAGTCTCTTATCAGCTAAAACAGCCTGAATCAGAAAACATTCCAACTATCACCCAAGATGAACTAATGGAGGCATGCAACCGAGTAGGGAATAACAAGGCACCGGGATTGGATAGAATCCCTAATATTGCTCTTAAAACAGCTATTAAGGCAGTCTCAGCGTTATTCTTAGAGACCTATGATTCATGTCTCAAAGAGGGAATCTTTCCTAAAAGGTGGAAACAGCAAAGGCTGGTACTACTTCCAAAGGGAAAGAAGCCACCGGATGAGCCATAATCTTACCGCCCGCTCTGCTTGTTGGACACGGCGGGTAAGATACTGGAGCGAATAATTCATCAGAGAATGGAAGCAGTGGTCGATCCACTCCTGGCAGACAATCAGTACGAATTCCGGAAAGTAAGATCAACACTTGATGCAATCGACTTGGTTGTCAGTATAGCTAACGATGCAATCGTGGGAACTAGATGGAACGGTGACAAGAAGAAATATTGCTTAGTGGCTACTCTGCACATTAAGTTCGCTTTCAACTCCGCCAATTGGGACTGCATCATGCAAGTCCTTGAAGAAATGAACGTGCCAGAATACATCCGCAAAATGATAGCTAACTATTTCACGGGCAGGGTCCTTAAATACAATACGAAAAACGGCCCAGAGCAGTACGAAATCACCGGAGATGTACCTCAAGATTCAGTCTTAGGTCCTTTACTGTGGAACATCATGTACGATGGCCTCTTGAGAATAGCATTGCCATCGGAAGTTAAACTTGTTGCATATGCTGATGATGAAGCAGTTATTATCGTCGCGAAACATCTCGAAGAGATAGTGAGTATGGGCGTTAGCGTTGAGTTTTAGATGACACTGCGTCGAGTCTACACATATCCAAGCAATGCGTAAAAAGGATTCCCCCCTCTTAAAAAAAAAAAAAAAAAACACATACATACTTACATACATATACTTACATACATAAATCAAAAATAATATAAAATAAAAGAAAAAAGGAAAAAAATAAAACATGAATAATTGAAAAAAATTAAATTAATTAATTAAAAGGGAATAAAATACAATTTTCATTGAAAAGAATTATTATTGGTTTGAAATAATTCCTTGTCGTTGTATTTTTAAATTATATGTGCTTTGTACTATATGTATAAGCTATATATAACGTTAGCAGTCACGTGTTAGACATCATTTCTAAAATTTTTTTAACGCGCAGTTTTCAATTCAAACTACGGCAAAAAAATTTTTGCCGTAAATACTAGGTATAATAATTATGTGCTCCTGCATTTTAAATAATAAATAATATAAAGCTATTTTTTATTAGTAGTCAAATACCATATTTACAAAAAAATATACAATTAACTTCTGTGATTCACAATTTTATTACTCGTTAATGATGAAAACTAAATTTAAAGAAAAATACTATTGGCAGGGTACATCCTGTCATTCCGAGCTTATGTTAATGTTTATATTTAACTATCTACTATTGATTAATATGAAAAACTTTTAAACCCATGAAGTGCACTTTCAGTGTCATCAGTTCTCAATCTATGTAATGTTGAACTCATCTAATGTAATGTTGACTCTAAAGTTTGAATTTCAATTAAACAAGTGAAGATAACTTACAGAGTTAATTGTTTAAGTATTCGGCATATGATTTAATTTCATTGTTTGGACTATTTTTAGTTAGCATTCATAAGATACTATAAAAATCCAGTCTATACAGTTAAATATGTATGCATGTATAATATACCAGTGTAGATAGTTTTTGAAAACAAAAAAGATTATAGTAGAATGAAACCAATTGGAAACAGAAGATAATATGATAAAAATGAAAGGAAAAATAAATTACGGGCGATCTGAGTTCGGGAACTAGGGTAGGGGATGAGTGTTTAAGGCTAAAATTCGGTTTATCTGAATTTTCGGCAAAACTACAAGTCCTATGGAAAAAAGTTAAATGGTAAAGTTGTAAGTAATTAAAATATCTACAGTTTTTGTATTAACACTTTTTTCACATAACCTCAAAATTTATGTGAAAAATTGAAATAACCAAGTTTTTGGTTTTTTATTTTTTTTCTCCGAAATTTGGTGAAAACTTACCTTTTTATGTTCCAAATACACTGTAATTTTTTTGATTTAAAATATTTATTTTTTCATCTTATTTTTAATAAATATCAAAAAAGCACCCTAATTTCCAATCGAAAAATTTTGAGTTTATGTGAAAAAAGTGTAAACACAAAAGTTGTAGATCTTTTTATTACCTACAACTTTGTCATTTAAATTTTTTCCATACGACTTTTAGTTTGGCCAGAAAACGAGATAAACCGTGTTTTACCCTTAAAAACTCACCCCCTCCTACTGCCCGAACTCAGATCGCCCGTAATTTATTTTTCCTTTCATTTTTATCATATTATCTTGCGTTTCCAATGGTTTCATCCTACTATAAATTTCTTCCACTTTTTATCATTTTTTAAGGCTTCTACTCTGGTCTATAATAATAAAATGTATTGTTATTACTTATAACCAAATTTGAGTTTATTCGCCAAATTTGATCTAAAATTGTGGAGAAGTCGAAGTTTTTACGAAAAAATATTTGAAATAAAAATTATTTGTTTCAAAAAAATATATATTTTTTGTATTTGAACTTTCGTTCTATCTTTTATAGTTTAAAGTTGGTTCAAGGATCCATTGGACCCAATTGATCAATTTTGATCATTCACGAACTTAAACTCACTTTTTATGTAGAATACGTCACCAAAATTTCAGCTCGCTATATCTTTTTTTGTTTTTGAGTTATTGTGATGACGGACGAACGGACAAAATTTTGTTTGTGCGGTCAATATTAGGTAGCGTTACAAACTTTAGACTATAATTAATATACTCTGACATATGATGTATGTCGTGTATAAAAATACAAAATAAAAACTATTTTCCGGAAAAATAATTGTTACAATAATTTTCCTTCTTATAATTCTCTTTGTTTCTTTGACTAAACTTTCAAAAAAATACTAATTGCCACTGTTTAACTCGACGCTACCTAGCACCTACATAGAATATTATATTAAAAAATGTAATAAGGGTAATGTCTTAAAATCAATCATTAATTTTAGGTACAAGGATTATTTCCATTAATACCACATGATTATTCATTTCGAGCTGATAATCATGTGATTATATTATCATTAAAATTAACAGATTGGTCATATATGTTGGATTTTTTCCCAGCTTCAAAAGTATCAATATATGAACGAATGCATTATGTTAAACAACGTTTATTTCCAGATGCAAATTACACACATTTATTTTCCAATCTTTTATGAATTTAACCATTTTTATTTGATAAATCTTTTGAATGCAATACAGGTATATAGCAATACTATTAATTATTATTCTAATATTTACTATTATGTATAAAATGCACGAATAAAATTAATTTAAAATTATTTAATTGATTTTGTGTCATAAAATTAATTTTCGAATACTTTTATAAACATACTAGATCAGTTGACAATGTTGTCGAGGAAATGTTCGTAGTTTACCTAAGCCGCGGAGTTTTCCAATTTTCATATGGTTCAAAGATTACTTAACCCCCACTCTAATTCTAATAAATTTGTAGAAAAAGAAACCAGCCCACGATGCTTAGTGGCACAAGGAGATTGGCCGGAAAAAAGTATTTTTTTATCTTCTATATCACTGTATGAGTGATGTAGGAAAATACGAAAATAAAAACCAATTGGGTTTCCTCTGAAATAACGAGTTTTATTAGGTTCTTTACAATATTTAGTTTCACTTATATCTGAAATAACGAGAAAACAAAATTAAAGCCTTTATCCCCGTTATGTTTATTTATCACCTTAGTGATACTTTTATTCAAATTATATTTTTTTATTCAAATAATATTAATTATATTTTTTTTTATATCTTTTCTCACACCAAGTATTCATTTATTTCTTTGGAAAATCATTCTCACCTGGTATAGCGTGTCTCCACCTGTTGACATAGTACTCCGTCGATAACACGTCAAAATTCAAAATCCAATTAAAGAGATTCCGGCATATTATAGTGTATCGTGTTTTTTTTTACATACACATACTGTGGTCAAAACTGTGGTCAAAACTCATGCCTTCCATAAGCCGAATGAGCCACCAAACAGACGATAAATTATATGAAGACTTGTAGAAGCCACTAAGGCTATTGAAGGTAAAACAAAAAGCGACGACTAAAGTATTCGTATTTATCTCCTTATAAAGTTCGAAACTTTTTAAAGTATTAAATGGGTTTGTGGCATTCCATGTAACGTGAAAAGACGTGTCAACAAGCGAGGAGCTGTCACTGCAAAGCGGTACATCCAACAAGCTACAAGAACTTCCGTACGTAAGCCTTACATACCAGTCACAACTTTCCGAGAACATGAGCAAGGATAGCAGCTCAGTTTGTGGCGCAATATCACCATCGTTTCAGGCAGCTTTTTCCCCTCTTCCTTCTCTCAAGAGAGGGGAATACTCCACACAAAGAACCAGTAGCAGAGTAATTAGAAACTATCACCATCGGCTCAAAGGTTTGTTTCAGTATCATTACGCACTTTAAAATCGAGGATAGTTAAGACACCATCGAATAAGTAGAAAATGTCCTACACTCATTTCTCATCAAGACATAGGAATCTCCAATAATTTCACCTCCATTGCGTTCTGGTACAGTCTTGAATCCTTGTTGGAACCATTAACAAATCTTGTTTTCTTTATTATTAGATCCACATCTGCATCTTTATTAGTCTCATACTCATTAGAACTATCTTCAATGTCGACATCCGGGTCTGCATCTGAATGTGAATAGTTTATATAACCGAGGATATCAGTATTACCTAACAAATCGTCAAACTTCCTAATTAGAAATATATTTGAAATAGTTCGTTGTTTAGATTTTCTGGGTATTTTTTTTATTGCAATCGTTTATTTTAAATATTTTCAAATTATAGCATTATTTTTTAATTTGAAAACTTTATATAGTATATAATATCATAACTATTCAAATTCTTGGTAAAGAAACAAAAAAACCACACAATTATTGTTCATTTCAGGAGAAATATCACGGTGATATCCACAGGGATCACTACTATGACTCCATAACTAAAACAGATACTATCCAAATTAAAAAAGAGATGTGTTTCCTGAATTCTAATCGATGATATTTTTAAGGGAAAATGTGGCTAACTTCAGTGTATCACTGGTAAACACTCATAAAATAGATTTGGCGTCCAATATGTTAATTAATATAGTGGACAAAAATTTATATTACTTACTTGTGATAAGTTATACCACCTATTTTAACTTTAGATCTCAATCTTTTCTTTTCTCAGAATCTATTTAAATCAAAAATAATAATTTTGTTAGTCAAACATAAATGCAATGAAAGATGTTTACACAAAATCATAAATGTAATGATAGATGTTTACACAATAGTCAAATATACACTGAATAAGAATTAACAGTTAGGAAAATTAAATCCGTTCTTCATAGTCGGTAGTTATAATCATGCGCAGTAACTCAGTCGGTAGATTGAAAAATGCGTGGGATGTGTAAGATGTAATTTGTCGTATTACGTTCGTATTATGTTTTGAATTCAAAATGACTGACTTATTAAACAAACGTGATATAAAGATAATGTAACAGTAGACGAAATTATATTATTATACGAGAGAATAAATACAATATCTCTTTTTAAGAAGTATTGAGTTTAATATATGGTGCAATTCATCACATTATTATTGTAAATTCTGCCTCAACACATGCATATAACATACAACATAAAAAATGCGCGTTTTTTATGTTGTATGTGAAATATGTGATCTGTGTCGTCTGCACGAAGTCTATCAATGAAATCGCGATTAAGAGTCGCGTTGTAGGTGCATTTGTTTGTTGACGTAAATGTTTCGTTGTCTGGTTGCGAATTCTGGGTTGGTGTAGGAACATTTTGATCACAATCCGCTTACAGATGATATGCTTGTGTAACTCTTCTTGACAATCTTCGTATATTGCTTGTGTAACTCTTTCGGCGTTAATATCGGTAACTGGAACATCCTCCGACCATCTTCAAAACGGTCTATCATGGTTACGCAGTATGTCCTTTTGACGGAGATAACGGTGTATTATGCCAATATTTAGGTGTGTAAACTGTTCGTTTGGAATGTCTAATTTCCCTAACGGACTTTTATTCTGTCTCTTATTTTTTATCTTTGACAGGCGTCGCATGTATGTGTCTATTTAGCGCAATCTTTGCGTATATTAGACCAATCAAATCGATTAGTATTCAATTTTACTGTACTTTTGACACCTGGATGCGATAAACTATATAATGCATCGCATATGATTTTCCTAAAATCTTTAGGTATGTATGGGCGTAAACCGTTGTTAGCAATGTCGCAAACTAGTGTTGTTGTGCTATATTTGGTTGTAACTTTTTTTAATTGCAATTTAGTTTTTGAAGCTGCCATCAGGTTAAGTAATTCGGTATCGTTTTGTTGTGCTTGCGTTATCTCTTCAAATGGAATGGTACTGGATGTTACGATTTTTTGAATACGTGATAATGTGTCCGCTACTATGTTTGCTTCTTCACCCGATATATGCTGAATGTTAGTGGTAAATTTGGATATAAAATATAAATGTCTAAGTTGTCGTGGTGAAGCGTTTGGATTATTTCAAATGTAATTGGTTTGTGGTCAATACGTACTGTGAATTGTTGATTTTCTAACATATATCTAAAATGTTTGATTAACTCGTAAATACCTAGTAATTCTCAATCGTAAGTACTATATCGTTTTTGAATATCGCTTAATTTTTTTGAAGAAAATGCTAAAGGTTCGTGTATATCCCCTTGTCGTTGTTCGACTGCGCTTCCAATTGCGGTATCGAATGACTCGTCTATTAAAAATAACTATTTTCGTGGGTTCGGGTGTGCTAGTATCGTTGCTGTTGCTAATTCCGTTTTTAGTTTGTAAAATGAATTAATTGCTGATTCGCACCAAGTTATTTTTGTTTTATCGGATTTCTTTTTATTTTTTACCAATTAAATTAGAGGTGCTTGAATTGAAGCTACATTGAGAATGCTTCGCATATAATAGTTGATTATCCCCAGAAAATTGCGTAGTTCTGCTGCTGTATTAGGTAAGGGGTAAGTTGGATAGAATTAACGCATTCTGGAAGAGGTTAGATACCCTTATTATTAACTAAGTAACCTAGGAACGGTACTTCGCTCTTACCAAAGATGCTTTTGCTGAGGTTGACGGTAATACCATATTCGCATAATTGGTTGAATACGATTTTTAAATGTTCGCAGTGCTTCGTTTCATTTGTCGATGCTATCAGAATGTCGTCTAAGTATGCAAAGCAAAAATTTAGGTTGCGTAACACTGAATGAATGAATCTCATAAAGGTTTGGGCCGCATTTCGTAAACCAAATGGAAGAACCAAGAACTGTCATCTTCCTTATGTCATTTTCGTGTACCCGAATTTGGTTGTATGCTTGTACTAAATCGATTTTCCAAAATATGGTTTTATTGTATAAAGATTGATTAAAATCTTGAATATGTGGCACTGGATTATTGTAATCACCACAGGGTCTGTATGTACCGTTACTTTTTTGAACTAAATGGAAAGGACTCGCCCATTTACTCATAGATGGACGACAAATTCCAAGATCTATCATTAATTGGAATTAGCGTTTGGTTGTTTCTAATTTCTGAGGGCAAAAGCGACGAGCTTTCGCGGAAACAGGTAACTACCGGATGTCCGAATTGGCGTTCCGTCGATTATTTTGCCGCGTTTTATATCGACGAATATATTTTTAAGGAAATCGGCTCCGATAATGTTTTTGTCTACGTCTGCTATGATGATATTCCATCTAAAATCTCGGTGTAATCTGAAATTTAGTAGTAGTACCCTTTATTTTTTTTTTTTAATTTATTAAAATTGGCTTCAGCTAATTCAGGCATATAGCCATTAACCAAATAAAGTAAACATATCAATATACATAATATTTATACTATACATTACATAAATAAATTAAAATTAAAAGAATTCTTACATAAGATAATAACAAAAAAAAAATATTTGAATAGTAACAAAAATTTACAAAATTTTTAGGTTTACAATAGAGTTTACGTATAATTAGTAGAGAAAAATAAAGAATAAAATTGAGAATATTTTGATGTAAGCAAATTAAATTTAAATTATGATTTTGGATTTGTTGAGAAAGGTGCAAAGACTGGAAAGGATTTTTGTGTTATTAAGGGATAGTATATGTGGAATATTGTAAGGACCAAAAACACCCATACGAGCTAGGGAATTTAGAAACATAGGTCTATGCTGATTGAGGAGTGGGCAGGCGAAGGTGATGTGATTTATATCACATAATTGGTAGCCACATTTGCATCTAGAATCGGGTACAACATGTATACGTTGTAGATGTGCTGGTAGACAGTTGTGTCCCGTTCTGATGCGGCTTATAATTGATATTTGTTTCCTGTCCACGTCCCAATTATGGAACCATGTTCGGAGAATTGGATTAGGTTGAAGTTCGAATAAATAGCGACCTTTTGTCGATGTATTCCATATTTGATTCCATTTTTGTAACATAGATCTTTTGCAATGTGGCCAAAGATCTTGTGTTGGTGGAGGTGATGTATCCTCGGTACCATTTTGTACTGCGTCCCTAGCCAACATATCGACAAACTCGTTTCCACGTATACCAATGTGTGATGGACACCAAACAAAGACAACGCAGAAACGATCTTGAATTAGTTTAAGTATGGTGTTTTTAATCAATACTATGAGTAAAGGAGTTTTTGAAGAAATAGATTTTTGTTTAAGCAGTGATAGAGAGCTTAGTGAGTCAGATACTATAGCTGCCTTTTTAATTCCATTTGACTCCACGTATGAGAGAGCTTCCAAAATAGCGACACACTCTGCTGAGAAAATAGAGAAATGTTCTGAAATACTTAGAGTAGCAGAATGGACACTAGATGTGCAGTGAATAGCAACACCCACACGTGAGTCTAGACTCAACTTGGAGGCGTCTGTGAAGATGTAGGTATAATTAGGTACAATGGATCTTAGGTAATTATTAAATGTGGAATTGACAAAGCTTGAACCATATTCAGCATGTTCCTTGCCAAGACCACAATCAGTATATACCGGGATAGATGAATATCGGGATGTAAAATGAATGGCAAAGAAGGGGGACTTAAATGAACGGTATATAGGAATCTGAGCAAAAACGCGATAAGCCACCAATAAAAGGGGTAGTTCTTTATTTCTCCAGTAAGGGGAGTTGGTGCAGAGGGTATTGAGTTGGATAAGTTTCGGGGTTAAAAGGTGAGATGAGTTGGAGTATTGGTTAAGGCAAAATTTTTTTGCTAGATACAGACGACGGACGGTAAGTGGAGCATCCGCTGCCTCAATCAGTAAGGAATTGGTTGGACAGGAGCGCATTTGTCCAAGTGCAATGCGTAAGGATTGAAATTGGATTTTATCTAACCTATAAGATCGTTGATTAGATATTGGACATAAAAGGAAAGAACCATAATCGATGAAACTGCGAATGACAAGTCTATATATCATAAGTAAAGTCTTTTGATCAGCACCCCACCAAACCCTGGTAAGGGCACGGATAATGTTAATTCGTGGCATACATTTACCTACTATATAATCGACATGGGCTTTCCATTGCAAAAACCTATTTCCTATCAAAAACGACTCCAAGGAATTTTACAGAGTTTTGGCATGGAATAGAAGTATTGAGGAAGGGAATGGATTCGATGTTGCACCTTCGCCTAGTGAAAATGATTGCTGAACTATTGGCAACTGATATTTCTAAATTGATAGAAATTAAATAGTTGTGTAGTGTTGTCAGAGCATTAGAGATATTATCTATAGCTATTTGTAAGGATTGAGAAAATGTATAAAGGATGAGATCATCTGCGTATTGTAGGATTTGGATAGGAGGCTGATTTACAGCCTGCAAACCAGTGGTGTAAATATTGAAAAGAAGAGGGCTCAGAACTGCTCCTTGTGGCAATCCAATACATGCAGTTCTTGGACCGGATAGATGATTTTGGTAATTAGCAGTGAGATAACGAGTTTTTAAAAAATTATAAATAAAAGAAGTTAATCTAGGTGGGGCTGATAAACGAGTAAGGATGTTAATAAGAATATTGATATCAACGTTATCAAATGCTCCTTTAATGTCTATAAAGGTGCAGACCAGGTACCCATTTTCAGAGAAAGCAATCTGGACATCCGTCAAGAGCATAGAAAGGTTATCGAGAGTGGAGGCTTTTTTACGGAAGCCCCGTGAATACGATGGAATAATATCATTATATTCACACCACCACTCTAACCTGTTTTTATTTAAGTGTTCCATAACTTTCGATATGCACCAGGCTAACGCAATTGGACGATAGGATTGATGTGAGTTAGGATCTTTATTAGGTTTGAGTATTGGAATGACCATTGAATGTCTCCATTCGTCCGGAACAGATGAATGGCTAAACAGTTGATTTAATATTGACAAAAGGATGTTTTTTGAGTTGTCAGATAAGTTTTTCAGCATGCTATAGGAAACATTATCTGGTCCAGGGGAAGAATCCACCAGACCAGCCAATACTGCCTCCAATTCACAGGTTCTAAACGGACAATCCAATGGATGATCACTCTCGGCAAATGGAATATCCAAGAGAAATTGGACAAAATCTGGGGTCAGTTTTTGTAAAAATTGGATAATCCAATTTTGGTTTAATGGTGTAGGAGGGAAGGGATTAATAGCCTTTCTAAACATTTTGACTTTATCCCAAATCTCTTTGACAGGCGTATTCCTGGATAGATGCTCACAGAACATCTTCCAGGATTTCCGCTTTTTCTCTTTAAACAGGCGCCTGGTTAGAGCTTGAATTCTCTTGAAGGAGCAAAAGGTCTCAGGAGTAAAATTTTCCTTGAGTGCTCTTAAGGCGTCTTTCCTAGTTTGAATTTGAATTTTACATTCATTGTCCCACCAAGGTGTTAGAGAAGTTGGTTTTCTAGGAGGTTTAGAATTTGGAATTGCTAAATCACCAGCGATACAAAGTATTGGGTGAAAGTTGGAATACAATTCCATAGGGTGGTTTTCAGGTGGGGAAGTTGGTAAGGAATCGTCTACAGTACGAGAAAACAGAGTCCAATCTGCCCTCTCACACCGTCTACGAGGAATGTGTTTGGGTAGAAATGTAATATGCTTATGATTTAGGTTAAATAAGATAGGAAAATGATCACTACCATAGCTATCATTTAGGATGTGCCAAAAAGAAATTAGGCTAAGGCGGGGAGAGCAAAAAGTAATATCAACAGCAGATGATCTTTGTTGAATAGAACTATTGTTGGAGATCCGTCATTCATGCAAACTAGATTTTTGTAATCCATGAATTCGGTTATTATATCACCTCCTCTATCAGATATGTTATTACCCCATAAAGGATGGTGATAATTTAGATCACCAGCAATTATGATGGGTTCTGGAAGGTTACGAAACATGAAGTTTAATTGTTCGAATGTGAGAATATTTCGGGATGAATTGTTGTAAATGGATACTATAGAAATACCGGCAACACTTACCGCAATTGCCTGGAAGAAGGGGTTTCCAGATTCGACTGGAATAATTCGAGCAGGAATATCCCTTCTTACAAGAATCGCAGTACCACCATAACCATCATGCCTATCACTTCGAAAAGTCTGATAACCGCGTAATTTAAATGTTGAATTTTCTTTCAACCATGTCTCACTAAGGAGTACAACATCAATAGGATTATGATATAAAATTAGGGAGAGATTAATTTTATTTTGTCTGAGACTTCGGATGTTCCATTGGAGCAGTTTGATTTCTAGGACCCACTGATCCATTATTAAATTTGGTAATAAGGGTTTGTAAGATATTGATTTTAATAGCTGGGTCTAAATTAAAGGAATTTAAAACGGAAATTATTATTAATAAGACTGGGTCATTAGGAGTGGGAGTAATAGCAGAGGAAGTAGAGGGGAAACTATATGAAGTTGAGGTATTAATTCTACCGTTAGGGAAGATTAAGCAGTTCTAATTTATGCCGCAACAGTAGGCTAGTAGGGGGTGAAGAGTCTTTTCGTCTTTTGGGGTTTGA
>JAEMTY010000444.1:0-25000 GCA_020423425.1 Chrysopa pallens
TTTATAAGATGCACCTATTAAGCATGTTCTATATGGTTTATCTAACCTTTTTTTTTGTATATAAACAAGCATTGACAAGTTTTTATTTTTAAATATTAAAAATAACATTATTTAACTCTCTATCTTTGTCATAAACATTGATTTATATGACTGTTTAAACAAGAATAAAAAAAAGTTGCCCATATGATTTTAAGAACGAAGGATTTTAACAACGATTTTTTTATCACATGTATGATTTCAAATCACGAAAATCACGTCGTGTGCGACTATACATTGGTTTCCATAAGCAAATCATATGTATGATATCGCCGATTTCATTCAAATCGCGTCGTGTGCGATGTGCCTAAGTGAAATCGCCGAAATCACCGATATCGGCGTCATCGCGATACCACAGCTTTTTATTCGCACACGGAGCAACTTATGTGTATGCAATCCCTAAGCGACCAGCCAAATTTTTTTTAAGAAGGGGTTATGCATTGTTTATTTTTTTATACTTCTGTTCGTATACAAGGGAAAAGTTTTATATGAAAATAAATGTTTACCTCTTACAGAACATCTTTATTGCAATTATGAAGAATCGCTGCAGTGTTGAATTAATCAATGTTACCAAGACAATTAGAAGAGTTATACCTAGAGAAAGACAATTTTCCCTTTTACGCTATCTATACATAATAAATATATATAAAAATTTGTTGGGTTGATCATTTGTTAAACTAAGTAATACTGTAGATAAAAGCTTTTATGTATTTGACAACGTTACATACGAATCTAAACTTACATACGGCTGCATCATGACAGAATTCTTGCACTTTCACTATTTACCTATACACAACGCACATTCACAAGTTCATAGATGTTATATTGTAATGGAAAGTAATGATTATCCGTACACGGCTCAACAGTTTCAACATTCACGATTTAATTACCATGGCTGTGATTATTATTGCGAGTATTATTATGCTCCGTTGCTCCGCGTGCGAATAAATAGCTGTAATATCGCGGAAATCGGCGATATCGCCGGTATCAGTGATTTCGGCGATTTCAAATCGCTCCGTGTGCGATGTACCTAAGTATAATTATATATTGTATAATCAACACATAATACAATTATAATATTATTATTTTCCAAATATTCAATATTGGCGGTGAAGACGTATGTATGTTTGTGTTGATTCTACAGTAAAGTATTCTATAGTAAGGCACTTCGCACACGATAAAAATATCGCATATAAAATCATACGTTCATAATAATACATATGACAAAATATTTTGTTCTTGTTTATACTGGCATATGAATCAATGTTTGTGACAAAGATGATATGATTTACATTATTATTTTTTATCTATTACAAATAAAAACATGCCAATATTTGCCTATGTTAAACCTTATGTGAAAATTAAAAAAGATATATTAGATTTATCACATTAAAAATTTAGAACAGAATTAATAGATGCAGCCATTTAATCATTTCTAGATAAGTACAATTTATAAATAGAAGAGATGAGAGATCATAAAATATAAAAAAATGCAAACATATGGTTAAATGGAACGACAAGTAGCGAGTATATATCAAATACTATAATTTCGTCAAAAGTCTGAAAAAGTCCAGCAATATTTTATTTTAAAATAATCGCAATTCTTATTACAGGCAGGGTAATTAAATCACGAAGGTTTTCATTAGAAAATCACATCCATTAAATACTGAAAGCACAAAAATTCCGTCATGATGTAGCGACAATTGTATCTAAGTTTAGATTTGTATGCAAAGTTGTCAAATACATAAAAGCTTTTACCTACAGTATTACTCAGTTCAAGAAATGCTCAACCCAACAAATTTTTATACATATTTACTCTGTAAAGGATAGCGTAAAAGGGAAAAACTTCTTTCTCAAGGTATATCTCTTCTAATTGTCGTGACAACGGTGCAATAGATTGGTTCAACATTGCGGCGATTCCGTCATCATTGCAATTACGACGTTCCGCAAACGGTAAACATTTGTTTTCATATAACACTTTTTCTTTGTATATAAACAGAGAAATGTGGTAAATGAAAATCAATTCTCATCCATTTTTAAGCATCAGTATTCTTTTCACTCAATACAATAACTGAAAGTAAATAAACAGAAATTATCTTATATATTTCATTAATTTATTTATGGCAATACATTCTATACTATTAATCAAAAATATATAATACAGTTGTACAGTGTCTGTAAATGAATTTCAACACGTTAAATATTCTTAACTAAAATCAGTTAAAATATAAACAAAACAAGTTAAGAAATAACTAACAGAATTAATTTCTTGGATATCCGATATATGATTGAGGACCAATGTTTGAACTATTTTAAATCACTAGCATTTATAAAATAATCTAAATATCCAGTCTATACAGTTATAAATACACATATAATAATAATAACAGTAATAATATCTATTGTATTTATATATCTGTTAATTAGTCTAATCTGTGGCGAATCTAAACATTTTCTGAAAATTTTTTTTGTTTTTGTTTCTTCTTTTATGTTATGTTCCTTAAGTTGGGTCATTAGGCCTAAGCCAATTTTGCTCATTCACGAACTAAAACTCACCTTTAAGATATACGACATCAAAATTTCAGTTCGTTTTTAAGTTATCCTGTTGACAAACGGACAAACGGAAATGGGCTAATACTAATATACTCTGACATATTCTATATGTCGAGTATAAAAATGATTCGAAATAATGGAAAAATTAACAACTAATGTAATTTCAAAATTGTAATAAATTATAATTGTAACAAATTATTAATATATGTATATAATAAAACATTTTGTAAAAAGAAATGCATATTTAAAATAGTTTAAATTATATTTACATTACTTACTACTTGATGTATTTCATCCTGACACTACATTAATATTTTAATTAAAAGAAAATAAACAATGTATAATCCTTTCTTCAAAAAACTTTAGCTATTGGTGTAGTGATTGCTCCTACACATAAGTCCCAATGCGGATAAAATGCTGTGTGTAAAATATCACGGATATCAGCGATTTCACAGAAATCGCTCCGTGTGCGATGTGGCTTAGTGTATATAATTATTGAATATATATTTTAATTTTGACTTCCCCTTTTTGTCCTATGGAAAATCATTCTGTAGACAATCGATATAGCTTAACTATTACTTTAGCGATTTAGAAAACGCAAGCAGGCGCATCTAAATCTGTATTACAGGAAAGCTACTAAAAGGTTCTTTATAAATATGTATAAAAAACATATTGAGGGCGATTGATTATAAGCTTTTTCGCTATGAGAAAAAACATTAAATGATATAGTATAGCTTTGTGCTTAAAACAACATATCTTTACAATCGTACATAATGTAAATATTTTAGTTCTTTAATAATAATTTATTTACCTGAAGGTATGGAATCCATATAATGGTCTAATCTCAATATTCACTAAATAAAATATTAAATATTATTTTAATAAATCTCCAAAATTGCAACAAATTACTTCATAATAATTCACTGTTTAAATGAAACGTGTGGGTAATTAAATATAAAGTGTGAAACATTAGACAGGTCACTGATAGGTGACGTTATCAGCCTTTTGTTCATAATTTAGCATACTACTTTCTTAATCAGAGTAACTTCATTTTTATCAGTATTTGCCATAAATTATGTGAATTTCACTTCTGTTCTGTGCCCGAATAACAAAATAAAGATAATAAAGTATGTTTTAAATTTACTTCCATATAATCTGAATCCATATAACTTAATCAAATTTTATAAAAATTCTGGGTGGTCCCAAAAATGAGTTATTTAGACAGGGGCGTAGGAGCCGTATGGGCAGCTGCCCACCCAGGAATTTCCCTGGGTGAGCCATGCCCCTTTGTTGAAGAGATTAAAAATTTTATTGCTCTATTACAATTTCGTGTAGGATAATTTTAAGGGCAAAACAATAGTTTTTCACGAAAAATTGACCTTTCTAGTCTAAGAGAGGATTAGATGACTCATCGATAATCCTCTGGATAGTACTTTCGATGGTTTGCAACTGATGCTTATTTTTACCTTCGGATTAACAACTTATTTTTAGAATTTATTGTTTTTCATAGCCAATAGGACAACCGAAATGGACAGTTTTATTGTCACTATTGTAAGTATCCCCTGTTTAAACAATCGTCCAACTACTTTAAAAGCATGCATCGTGCGAGTTTACTTCAGTTTATTTTGTTCAAGTGCACTGTTAGTTACAAATTAAAAGTTAAAATTGTGTCTTGTGTCTTGAGAGTGATCATCGAACGAGTGTCAATGTAAGTGAAACTATTTTTTAAAATGATATGTCATGTTGTTCGCGTCCCTTACTTCAAATTTTTTAATATTTTTTTTTTATGCGTTCGCGGGTTTTCCTTTTTCGTTCGCGTGTTTTCCTATTGTCGCTCGCGTTTTTTTCCGTTTCCGAACGCGTTTTTTATTGTTGTCGTCTCGTTTCTTTTTTCAATCCGCGGTTCTTATTAGTTTGCTTTCTTTGTTTCTTTCTTATTAGTTTGCTTTTTTTGAGCAACCAAAATCAATCTACGTCCATTGTGCCAACCATTCACTGGATCTTGTCCTCCAAGAAACAGCTAAACTACAAAGCGGGGTATGCGATGTTATGTGCTTACATAAAGATGTTTCGAACTGAATTCTAGAATCGGCAAAAAGAAAGAAAATGTACGATAAAGTCGATCTACAAGCATACGAAGACGATTCAACATCTTCAGATGATGATTTGCCGGTTGAAAAACCGACTCGATTAGCCGCTTTGTGTCCTACGCGATGGACCACACGTGTAAAATCTTTCAAAAGATTCAAAGAAAATTATCCACGAGTGCAGGGAACATTAGTTAAGTTCGAAAATTGCAAATCTGTAAAGCCGGAAAAAAAAGCTCAAATTCGCGGGTGGTTGCTGAAACTTTAGCAGTCTGAGACCCTTTTTTAAACGGTACGAGCATACTTCCAAATCTGCTCCACCGGTGCGAGTTTCAGCCAAAGATTCGTTGAGAAAAATCTATTTCGAAATTTTAGATTTGCAAATATCAGAATTGAATGAAAGGTTCGACCAAAGTGGTTTAGCTATTCTAGTGTCACTCGAAACTGTACTGTTGAACGCGACTAAAGGTTTAGTTGGCGACGAAACCAAGCTCGCGGAAGAACTCGGTGTCTTTGCTGAAGATTTCAATATTAGCAGATTGCATGCTCAACTTTTTCTGCTCCAAAGCGTACCCGATATTGCAAGTTCCAACTGTTCCAAATTGAGCGAAAAACTCGCGAATCTACCGTCGACAACCAGGGATATATATATATATATATATATTATTGTATGCACCGATATTTTCGTAAATTGTATACCAATTTCCAAAATTCATTTTTGTTTGAAAGGACATTCAAGAACAAATAGCATGCACACTTTTTTATTTAAATGGACAGACTTCAAACAGCTACTATGCTGTATCCTCTTCTATCGCATGGGATGATTTCATTTTTGTTTCATAATAGTAATGTCCAATTTTAACCGACTTAAAAAATAGGCAGTTTTCAAATCGGTTGGATTTTATTAAATAATTTAAAACACAAGAACTTGTACTTGAATACAACAACCAAAAGCAAACTACTACTTTTTTGATGTTGGAAATATGGAACCAATCTGCAAATAAAAAAAATTTTTCAAATTAATTTGTCAATATCGGAGTCTTGAAATAAAAAACATTATAAAAAAAATTTCCCTCAATTTCCGTGAGATTCTATCGTCAGATCGTGACTTGGAAACTAAAACGAAAATGGAACAACAAATTATGATTACAAATTTTCAATCAAAAGTAGGCTTTGAAAAATAGGTCGGCAATTAACGAAAATATTGGTGCATACAAATATATAACTCCTAAATAGGTCGTTTTTGGAACCACCTATATTGTATTCAAACTCAAAATTTGCGATAAAAACTTTGGCTTTCTCCACTATTATATAAAATCCCGCCTTTAAGAAGTAAAAATCCTTTGCGCTTGCGATAAAAACTTATGACAGATGAGACATACCCACAAAAGTTTTTAATATCAGCTTTCACCTAATAAATATCTGAACTATAAATATACAAATCATCGCATAAATTGTTTATTAAAAATAAAATACGTTGACTCATTGCTGCTGATTAATCAGTCACAGAAATCAAATGATACCACCAACTATACAGTTAATATTATTCAAAAGAAAAGTAACAAACATAAAAAATATTCAAAAATGAACAGCTTAAATACATTTTTATTATTGTGCTTAATTTATATTACTTATGCATTTCAATGCAGAGATGAAAATAATAACGAAGTTGATTGGTATGTCTTATATAAAATTCCACATATAAAGAAAAATAATGACGAAAATCTAAGAAATGGATACGCATACGCATATATTACATCAGTAACTGTAAATAATGATTGGAAATTATCTAATATATCAGTGAATAGTTCAAATTCAATACCTGGGCTAACTTTAAAACCGTTATATACAAAAAGTAATGCTTCTTATATATTGTATAATGATCAACCTCCTAATGGCCCTGAAAGCGGAAGAGGTCATACAAAAGGTGTACTTGTATCAAATAATACACATGGATTTTGGCTTGTACATTCTACACCACATTTTCCAGATGTATTCCAAGAATATTCTTTTCCGTTTTCCGGTACAGTGTATGGGCAAAGTTTTATATGTATATCGTTTAATATAAAGGGTATAAATTTAGTTAGTCAACAATTGATATACAATGAACCTCATATATATTTAAGATGGGTCAGTAGAGCAGTGGCTGAAGCAGCGCCGTTCATGAGCAATTTAACCAATGATAATTCGATAACAACACCTCCATGGTATCGTGTTGAAAATTTAATATCAATCAATAATCAAAAATTTATATCATTTGCTAAGTCAAAAAATTTTAATCAAGATTTATATGTAGATTTGGTTGCCCCATTTTTGCACAGTCATATGTATACAGAGACTTGGCAAAACGGTGGTGGTAAAATGATCTCGAATTGTAGTACTAAATTCGAAGTGGATAATATACAGGATATATCGTTTAGAACATTTAATATAAATTTTCCATCGACTTTGGATCATTCAAAATGGGCTGTAACATATCAAAAAGATTTGCAAGAACCAATTTTTGCTGTATGCATCGGTGATATTAATCGAGCGGATCATCAAAAATTGCGCGGAGGAGGTACGGTATGTATAAATGATAAAAGATTATGGCAATATTATCTAAATATTGCTGGAACAATAGAAATGTGTAAACAAAATTTATATAAATATTATAATGTAGTAGATTTAAAAAATAATGAAATCTATTAAAAACTTAAGTCAATTGGGTTAACTGGTATTGAAATTGCTATTTTATTTTCTAAAATGTGAAACTAGATTCAATAACATAACAAAATTTGAAAATTAAATTTAAAATTGATAATTGCCAAAAGAAGATTTATATGTAAACACTATGAGTATGACAATGTATACTTAATATAAGTTGATTTTGATAATTCGACTGTTTTTTATTTTGTTATTTACCACTTTGTTTAGTCAAAATTTTTGAACATCCATATCTTGTTCATTTTTAAAAATTTGTAAGAAACTTTTCTTATATTTTCGAGAAGTAAAAACATTTCAATTAAAGTAATAAAAAAATTTGTCAAAATCTATAATAAATATATTAATACTAAAATATTGAATAGTAATTGTTATAACAATAATGATGATGTGTCTCACTCTTATCCTACTGAATGTCACTTAGATGTGTACTAAAAAAATTATTCAAAATTTGTTTCTTCTTAAAATGTTTTCATATAAATCAGTCAGTTTAATGTTTGTGTTTCTAATCAGAAATTTTTACTTAATTGAATATCTTCATTAAATTGTGCTTGTTTAAAAATAAAACGATCACAATGTGTTTAAAAAATTTTAATTTTAAAGTATGTTTATTTTAAAATAGTAGATATTACAATAATTTTGATAATTCCGAATGTATTCCCTAAAGCAGAGAGAATTATATGAAATCTGATTAAAAATAGAAGAAGTTTTATGATGTTTACGTTTTACTGCTCAAAAAAAAAAAAAAAAAAAAAAAAAAAATTGGGAAATTACTAAGAACAACCATGTTTATAAATGCACCAAATACACACGTTCTCTGAAAAAATGTATTAAAAAAAATTATTGCTCCTAATTACAGGAATCTTTTCCTTTTTTAGAATTTTTTTATCATATTTAGTTTTTTTTTTTATTGATATTTAACATATTATGTTTATGTTTGTTGACATATTTTATTTAAAATTAGTAAATATAATAAAAAATAATGTAATATAACAACAATTTTTGTAAATTCGCTTATATTTCATTAAAGAAGATATTTTTAAATAAAATAATATGAGTTTTATGTAATTTTCTGAGCTAATATTTATTTTGTCAAGAATTATGGATTCTGAATCGTTGATTCTAAACAAATGAAATAATTTTATGAAAAATTATAAATTCTATTTAAACGGGAATTTTTTTAAAAGAAATAATTTTACAAAATCAGGTGTTGTACCATATTTTGTATACCTCAAATATCTATAATTATAAATTTTTTATTTTTTATACAAATGTAATTCTGTAGATAATCCTTTTTTATTAAATGATATTTGTTTCAAATTATTCTATTTTAATGAAATAAAAAACGTTATTAATAAATTTTTTCTTATATCATTATTTTATGTTACTATTCGACAGTTTTCAAAATAAAACACGAAATGATAATATCTTAACTAGCGTTTATTTCGATTTTTTCCCCAATTTTCTAGATCAAATTATTTTGTATTTTATAAATACGTATTTCGACGAAGTAGTCATCATCAGTATGAATTAGCTAGTTGTAATGATTCTCTGAGGAAATATTACTCGTTGCTAATTTGGTGACGGTTTGCAAACCATCACAACTAAAAGGATATACAACTATACAATCATACTAAATGGAGAGGCTCTAGCTACCGAAAAAAGAAGGATCATTTCATATTGAATAGCATAGACATAAAATTTATTATAGATGGAGTGTTTCATAATAGTAAATATTGTAAACTATATATTAAAAGAATTAATTGAATTTCCTTTAGTCAATGAAAATAAATAGTTTAGTGTTAAAATAATTGTTTAATATTTCTTACTTGTTATATATGTATATATTAACATAAATTTCGCATATTATAACACATTATCGGTGAAGCTATGGTAATATTTACACCAGGCGAGTAGATGAATAACTGAAGCACTGGGCATAATATTCTTTACGCATCAGTCGAGTTAAAAACTACACTATGTATTCCTGTATGAGCTATACTCGGTTGAACACTCGTCCTAACTACTCGACCGAGCTCACGCCCTTTGTATACATAGGTTAATATCCTGTATATCATATCTTTTACCGTCACAAGTTTAAACGTTACCTCACGGAATTTTAAAGAGTAAATTTTTTTTGTAGATCGATTTTTACATGTGATCGTTGATGTTTACGTAAACTACTCGAATCATAAAAACCTTTCGAGCATATTTCACATACAAATGGTGTTTCTCCTGTATGTGTACGTTGGTGAATTGTCAAATTTCCACGTTGCGTAAATTGTTTTAGACAATACACACATTGATAAGGTTTATGACCACCATGTATTGTATACATATGTGTTTTTAAGTGCGCAGATTGCGCGAATGTTTTTGTACATTCAGTACATTTATATGGACGTTCGCCCGTATGTTTTTTATCATGTATACGTAACGTACTTAAACGTGTAAATGATTTTAAGCACACTGTACATTGATATTGCTTTTTATTTATGTTATGTACCGTCATATGTGAATCTAAACCTGTTTTACAAATAAAACTTTTACCACACTCTGAACATAAATATAATTTTTCATTTGTATGTCTTTGAAGATGTGTATTTAAAGTAAATTTTGTTGTAAAATTTTTATTACACTCCGTGCATGCATATTCTTTATTTTTTAGCGTTCTATCAGATACATTTGTTTCAAACATTAATTTATCGGATGAAGATGCTGATTTTTTAGTATGTTTATTCGTTGAATGCATTTTTAATTGTCTACGTTGCTTAAAACTCTTATTACACACAGTACATGTAAATGGTGTTTCACCCGAGTGTACACGCATATGTGTGATTAATGTAACATATTGTATAAAACCTTTACCACACACTGTACATTGATGTGGACGTTCTCCGGTGTGAATCATTTGATGGCGTCGTAAATTTCCACTAATGGTAAAGCTTAGTTCACAATATTTACATTTGTATGGTTTCTCATTGGTATGTGTACGCATGTGAGCGCGTACATGACGTTTGCTTATTAATTTTCCACATACAGTACAAGATGCGATACATTTTCTCCCTGTTTTCGGTATATGGTTCTCATAATCATTTTCTACATTATCACAATCATTTTTCATATTACCACAATCATTTTCATTATCAATATTTTCATTCGAGTTATTGTTAAATGTTATATTTCCCTTACGTAATTCTTGATCAATTTGTTTACAACGTTTTTTAAAACTGTGCATAATTTTGATTGTTTCAATACAGGATGAACAAATGTTTGTTGGATAATGATCATTAAATGAAATCTGAAAACAACAAAAATTGCAGCTTTAGAAACATACAGGTAATTTAAAAAGTACAAAGAAATTAAAACTAATATTATGTTATGATGAATTGTGGTGGAACTGTCTTTTTTCTATATCGTAACTCGGACAAAGTTTTGGAAACACCCAACGGATTTTTATTTATTTGTATTTTAAAGGAAAACTGCTAAAATTTTTTAAAAAGCCTTCTACTAAAGATTCTTTAATAATTTATAAAATTTTGTTGTAACTAACTTGTAGGAAACAAGAAGTTGTATAATAAAAGCCTTAGGCGATTATATTAAGAATTTAATGTTATAGACAAATCCATTACTTTTTGTTAAAACATCCAGTGTATATGAACATAAATGGCTCGAATTAATTTTTAAACTTACACACTCATACGTTTTTTGAAAAAATAATGTATAATTTTAAATTAAGTAGTTTTTAACCCCCGGCGCAAAGCAGGGACATGGCAAGTTTAACACATGTATCAGTGTACCTGCGTGCTGCCTGTAGCATCGTAACTCCAAAACTGCTAAGCCTATTTTGAGTTTTTTTCTTCGAAAGTTGGTTTGATTTAAAGTGTTCTACAGCCATTTGTACATCATGAGCTCACAATGGTACTTTTACAAAAATTATATTTATATTTTCTATTAAATCTAGTTTCTTAACTCTTGTAAGATACAAATTTTATTTGTAAACGAAATTTTTGGTAACTGTTCTAGATTTAAAGATTTTTTTTCATTTTTCTAAAATCTATTTGTTATAACAGCCGTTCTAAAAAACTATAATGCTTTATAAAGGCAAAACTATCAAGTTTGCTTCAAATTAATAATGGTTACTCTATTAAGTATTAAGGAAGATTCCTCTCAGGCTTAAAAACCGTGATTAGTAAAATGTAGTGAGGGGTAGTTGAAGCTTATTCCCATCAGTTGCTACGCCACCTTAAAAAACAAAGTATATATATATATATATATATATATATATATATATATATATATATATATATATATATATATATATATATATATATATATATATATATATATATATATATATATATATATATATATATATATTTTTTTTTTTTTTTTTTTTTTATTATTAGCGTCTACAAGAGAAGTGCATTGCGAGTTGCATGCGCTTACCGTACAGTATCATATGATGCTGTGTGTGTAGTGGCTTGTCTTCCGCCAATCGACATCTTGGCGAACGAGCGTCAGAGAAACTACCAACGGAGGCAGAGTAATACTGACATCACTCCTACACGTGTATCAGAAGAAAGAGGCCGCACACTCAAACGGAAGATGGACATATCGTCTAATTCCAGACATCGCGCCCTGGTTCACTGAGAACATGGAGATGTGGACTTCTATGTCACACAGTTGCTGAAAGGGTATGGCAACTTCCGAGCGTACCTCTGCAGATTCGGTTTGGACTTCGATCCTTTATGTCCAAACTGCCCACACGAAGAAGAAACGGCGGAGCACATTTTCTTCGCGTGCCCCCGTTTCGCAGAGAGAGCAGAACTTAATGCTGTTCTCCATTGTCAGGGTACGCCTGAAAACCTCGTCGGCCTGATGGTCGGCTGTGAGGAAACTTGGAAAGCGGTGGCCGATGCAGCGGCCAAGATGATGAAGATTCTCCAGGGAGATCGATTAAGGAGACGCCCACAGCGGCAATAATTAAATAGGCAATAGTTAGCCAGTCCTCCCCGGGCGAAGTAATGCCTGACGGCGGTTCCGCGCGGGGTACGATGGAGTATCCTCAAGAGTTTAGGGTTTTAGCGGGTATGTTCTAGACTTCTTCTGGTCCGAGCTCCGCACCGTGCCGAAAGTTTCCTGGAAAGGTGACTACCCGGTCAGTGCAATTTTATGCATTTCCCTCTTGGTTAAAAAAAATATAATATATATATATATATATATATATATATATATATATATATATATATATATATATATATATATATATATATATATATATATATATGTATATATATATATATATATATATATATATATATATACATATATTAAATTGAGTGGGCAATATTATTCAATTAACAAGAAAAATTAAAAAACGAGTCGAATTGCATATTAACGTTATATATATGAGAAAGATTTTAAGTAAGTAATATTGATTAATTTTTGTGAGTTTCAATTTGTGGAAGTTTAGATTGATATAATTTTAGGAATGAAATTAAAATTTGTAAAATTATTTAAAATTTTTTATTTATTTTATAAATAAAATAACACGAGTGTGTAGAAGGGTAAAATTATAGTCAGAATTTAGAATTAATTAAATCCAGTCTTTAACTTACCTTTATAGAAATACACGCCATTATAATATCTATAAATGTTTCTGAATTATGCTTTAAATGAGCAATTGATGTTAGCTCACTTGGATTATACTCTGTTAAACATGTACGACATACGTCGCTAGAAGATACATTAAACTTTAATATAGACATTATTTCGTGAATCAATACTATCCAAATTTATTATTGAGGGTTAAAATCTTGATAACACTATATGTATTAATAAAACGCCACCTTAGAAATAAAAGTATACAAAATTTTATTAATTTTAACAAGATAAATTACAATGAAAATGAAATTAATTATTTTGTATCTCAGTTTTAATTTTATGTTGAACTTGCTCCACTGTTAAATTTGCATCACAATTTAATTTTAAAAGTTTTTGTCTAGATTTAAAACCACGTTCAAATGAAATATCACTTTTTCTCACACCTAATACACTAGCCATAAATTTTACTAATTCGGTATTAGCTTCACCTTCACTTGGTGGTGCACTTATTTGCACACCAATACCATCATTACTTATATCGATGATACAGTTTTGTTTGGCCCCAGGTTTTGCCAATATTTCTATTAAAATATTCTTTGATTTATCAATTGTTATAGGTGATTTTTCTTGAACAATTTCTTTTGTTTTCGTGTCAGTTTTTTTGTTTGATTTTTTTGACATATTTCGAATGATTATATTCAAATTTTGTTGTGTAATTAATATCTTCATCACTTTAATTCACTTCTTAAAAATTAAATGGTTTACTCATTGGCTTCCCTTTAAATTTTTTACTATCAACTTAAAATGGTATCATTTTTTGTGTTCAACATTATTAAAAAATAAATCTGTGAGATACAAATATGTAGTGTGTAGGTTAGGTTTTTGTAACAATGGTTACATTCAGACTAATTCTGCGATAATTTGTGAACTTACATATGGGCGAATTCATATATTTACGCAACGAAACCGGCAACTACATTTCACTGGTCTGTAAAAAATCTATAGTTATAAATAAAATTTGAATCAATCATAATTTTATATAGGTTATTGCACGATCATATATCAGGTCTTGATATTTGATACGCTATTTTATATCCGTTGTAAAAAAAAATTTTTTTAATGAATCAAATATTGTGATGATTGTTTTTTTAATCACAATTGTGCATACAAAATTTCATAAAATTTGGATAATTATTTTTTGAATTATCTGTGTCAATTTGACCCACGTGCGCTGCTCTTCACGAAAATATTTGCCATGCCACACGATGTCGATTGCACGTAATTCCGGGGTAACGTTAATTTTATATATTTCCTTTAAGTTAAGTCATCTATTTATTTTAAGTTAGTTATAGAAATTTTTCCATTTCACAAACGATGTATCAAAAATTGTAATCTCGATGTATCTAGTATATAAGATGATGTATAATAGATAAACCTTAGGCTAGGTGCTATAGTTTGTAAGTTCACTTGTATTTATATTATGGTGTTAATAAAGAATTATCAAACTTAAAAAACTATACAATGTATTAACAAAATATGTTACAAGTTATATAGTTACTAAAACTGCTAATAGAGGCGCTTTCTGTTACACGGGACGTACATATTGTGAATTTTTTTCACTATTTTTAAAATGTCGGTTATTTCTCACTTTCTTGAAATCCTTCAGAGTTAAGGCGTGTATTATACCTGAAATTAATTTTTTATTTTACAATGCCGACTTTCTGTATTGTGAAAAATTGTAAAATAGGGCTAAAGATATGTTAAATTAAACGTTTGGTATTTAAAGTAAAAAAAAATGTTAATTTGAAACAATAAAAATCAATTCGAAAGGTTGATTGATACATCCAAATTTATAATTATTTAATTTAATAAACTAAACAGAACCAACCATGTTTTGCATAATATGCTTCAGAAACCGAAATTTTTAAATTGTTAGCTGGGAAAATTTTATCAAATAATAAATTTTCATTTCCTTGTAAAGATCATAGAGAGTAAAGGTATTTCCTTGTAAAGATCTATTACGTCGGATTGAGATTGCGATAATACGCTTACCAGGAAAATTAAAAAATATGGGAAAACATTTAGTAATTAAAAAAAAAAAATTGTCTAATTTGACTGATCAATAATCATTATTCTATAGTTTTATTTACATATTTATAAGTAAAATTCTTCAAAATAAAAAATTTTAAAATAACTTCTTAAAAAAGTTGAATTTATATCAAAATCTCGGTAAATTGATATTCCGAAGCCTTACAAATTTACTCACATATTCTTATGAATTTTACTATTGAAATTAGTAATTGAAAGAATTAGTTGCTAATTAAAATTACATAATTCTTTCAACATCAAATAATAAAGTTTATTAACAATTTTTTTGGTTTTTTTTTTTTTTTTTTTTTTTTTTTTTCTTTGTTTAATGCATCTGTAAATAATTTTTTACTTTGCTTTTATTAAATAAAAATTTTTATTTATAAAAAAACTATTAATTATAATGAAAATATTATATTACGTTTATTTCAAATTTCATAGTCTCGCCATCTACGTCCTGTAATATGATAAGCGTTGCTATTCTGTTAGTCAGTTTACAGTATTTTTTTTTGTCGTATGAGGAAACTTTTAAAACATGAGTTGGCAGACTTGTTATTATTATATGGCCTGAACTGAATGCAGCCAACATAGAATTATAACCTAACAGCCAATGAATGACTCGTCAATTGTTTTACTTTATTTGTATTTAATATACATCTACGTAAATACTTAACCTATTTAATATTTAAACTCTTTAACAGTAATTTTATCTTATGGATAGTCAAATAACATCAGAAGGTCGTCTAGTTGACATCGTTGATGAAAATTGGCGTGAAGACGAATTACCAAACGATGATATAACAGTTCCATGTAGTGAATTACCTGATCCAGAGGCAGATAATGGCGACACACATTTAACATTGAAAGAGCAAGAGCAGAAATGGACTGATATTGGCTTAATGAATATTTTAAACGAACATCATCAGAATTGATCATAATGGAACTACCATCTATAGGACAGCATTGCTCAATTTTTGATTGTAAAAAATTAGACTTTCTACCATTAAAATGCTCATGTCAAAAATATTTTTGTTCAGAGCATTTTTATTTTCACGCGAATGAGTGTCGTTTATTAAATATTGATTTTAAATTATTTCCATCAGGAACTAATAAAATCAAAGTTTGTTCTATAGACAGTTGTAAAAATGAGCATCAATTGTTATCATTTGTATGTGCGAAATGTTCAAAATATTTTTGTATCGAACATCGGTATCACGATGAATGTTTCAGTAATTTAAATCCTCAAATTTTTGGTCAAAGTCAAGAGCAAATAACGGCTGATTTATATAATAAAGCTCAAGAAAATATTGATAAAGTTATTAATCAACAATTAGAAGCGGCTATGAAAAAACCAACTGTTTCACAAACAGCAACCAAAGTGAACCTAATGCGTTTAAAGTCTCGTGCAAAAGGTGAATCGTCAATTCCTTTGACTGAGCGTATTTATTTTACAATAAACTATTATTTAAATGATCAAGAATCATCGATTCCAGTTTATTTATCAAATAAATGGTCAGTTGGACGCGGTATTGATTTTATTGCTAGTTTATGTAATCTCAAAAATAATAATAACATTACAGGTGCGTTAAAAATAAAGTTATTTAAAAAAACTGATTCAAATGTTGAATTAATTACAAATTGTTTGTCAGATCGTTTTGATAATTTAATAAAACAATCCATTGTTATCAATGGTTCAACATTATTAATTGATTATTGTGATTTAAATAATCAAACAATAAATTTTAAATCAAAATAATATTGTTCAAGCATATTTATTAATAAAGCCATTATTATTAAGTGTTTATTTGTTTTATTGATTCCATGTCAAGAGAGTAAACAAAATTAAACAACCCAGATAAGTACTTTTTTAAATTTTCTTTGTAGTCCTTTTCATTTTAAAATTAATCTTGAACTGTTAACAATAAGTTTGACAAAGATGAAAATATTTGTTTTTCATTTTATTACATAAGTTTTTAACATTCAGTTTGATCTATTGATTAAAAACTTTTCATTACGCTATTGTATGGGATAAGGAACGGGTAAGATTACGATATTTGTGGCGATACGATTTTTTGATAAATTTTGGTAAAAGAAGACGGGGGAATCAGAAGACGAAAAGAAAGAGTTTTCGAGTTATCGACATTTTTGGCCCCCAACGTTCAACCTGTGATTCGTGGGGTATAGTTGGCAAGGATTAGGTTTTTTTAGCTTCCCGGTAAGAAAATCGAAGATTTTCAGAAATCGAGAAATTATTGGTTTAACCCCGTTTTAAAAAAATCGAGTTTTCATCAGATCTCGACGTCTTGAGGTTACAGGATTACTATGACTACTCCCGCGAGGTTGTCACTATGTCTGTATGTGTATGTGTGTGTGTGAAAGTATGTGAACCGCTTATAACTTTTGAACGCCTCGACCGATTTCATCGCGGTGGGTGCCATTGAAAGGGCTTGACCAAACCGGATAAGCGGCGATCGACGTGGTTTATCAAGGTTAAGGAGTTGATCGATAGTGCCGTTTAAAAGTTAATCTAAAAAAATAGTTTTTTTTAAATTTCTTAAGATATACCTGTTTGAATCGATCCAAAAATTCTAAGTTTGGTCAAGCCCTTTCGTATGGTACAAACTGCGATGAAATCGGTCGAGCCATTATAAGCGGTGCACATTCTTTCACACACAAACATACATATTGACAACCTCGCGGGGGTACTCAGGGAAGCTTCCTGTAATCTCAAAACGTCGAGATCTTATGAAAACTCGATTATTTCAAAACGGGGTAAAACTTCCCGATTTTAAAATCTTCGATTTTCTTAGGGGAAAGTTAAAAAAAAACCAACATAATCCATGCCAACAATACCCCACGAATCACATGAGTAGTGTAATCACCGGTTGAACGTAGGGCCCAAAAGTGTCGATAACTCGAAAACTCTTCATTTTCGCCTTCGTTCACCAAAATTTATAAAAAAATCAATAAAATTATGGACATTTTTGGATGAAAATGAGATGTAATGTGGACATTTTTGGATGAAAATGAGATGTATTTAATTTAAATTCTAAATAAAATGTAAAAATAAATATTTTGATTAAAAGAAATTACAGCATGTTTGGGACTTAAAAACTATGTTTCAAACAAATTTCGTGAAAAAAATAAAAAACGGTAAGTCATTATTTTTACCCCGTTTTGAAAAAACGAGTTTTCGTCAGATCTCGACGTCTTGAGGTTACAGGATTACTATGGCTACCCCTATGTGAACCTCTTATAACTTTTGAACGGCTCGACCGATTTCATCGTGGTTGGTGCAATTCGAAAGAACTTGATTTTGAGTACAATTAGGATCGTTTCGAACTAGTAGATTTTCAGATATCTCAAAAAAACTAAGAAAAAAATTTTTTTTTAATGTGGTTTTTTTGGAATAACTTTTAAATCACGTCGATCGTCGCAAATGTGGTTAAAATCGGTTGATGCGTTCGAGAGATATTGTAACGAAAAATTTCATAAAAAGTGTTTTTTTTTTTTTTACATAAATTCGATATTTCTTTTCGGCCTGTTTTTATGAAAGAAAATGATTATTAAAGCTCTAAAAATCACATCGATCGCTGCCAAGAACGTGAAAATCAGTTGATTCGTTCGATATTCGAATCGGTTGATCGGTTCATTCGCCCGACATTTTTTTCGGACCGTTTTTGATAAAAGAAAATAATTATTATAGCTCATAAAACCACGTCGATCGCCGACAAGAACGTGAAAATCGGTTGCTTGGTTCGAAAGAGATCGTTAACGAAATATTTGGGAACGAGTGTTTTTTTAACATAACTCCGACATTTCTTTTCGGATGTAATAGAATAATTATCAAAGCTCAAAAACATTGTTAAGTTTTAAGTGCTTAGGTATGGAATTAGCGGGAAGTTACAGGGATTTCCTTTAGGGTCAACCGTTCTTTAAATTTTTTTGTTAGAATATTAATCAAGGCTAAACCAAAATTAAGTTTTTTCGATTTTCCCAGAAAATTTTTGGGTATACGAAAAAAATGGTTCATACAAAGGTTATAGACCTTTTAATTACCTACAACTTTTACATTTAACTTTATTTTCATCGGATGTTAAGTTTCTTTGGAAATTCTGAAATTTGTCTAATATTTCCTTCCTTTTCCTCCAGTTTTCATGCTGTCGTTAATTTTTTCCTTTTTATGTCATTTTAAACGTTATTTACAATGGTCTATTATGTTCATACGTCACTATAAGCAGACCATAGATTATAGAATATATATAAACCTATCGGAAAACAGACTGCATTAAGTTATTGACAGTCAGTGACAATCTTATATTTATTTATATTTAAAATAAAGTAAATTGATGTTGATAAACAAATAATTTAATGTCGTTGATAATTAAAAAATATAAATTATAAAATTGAATACAAAAAGTTTAATTATTTATAATACTGTAACAAATTTTGGTAAAACATAATAAAATATGACAATGGGAGATGATACTCCTGTCACATCATTAATTCTTCCAGTATTAATACGTCCTGTCTTATCACAAGTATGTAATTATTCTTTAGTTTTTAAATTTAATAAATAGATTTAAAGTGCTTTATTTACATGCTTATCTTATTATTTTTTTATTTTTAGCTAGAACGTTATGATTTAAGTGCATCACAAACATTACGTGCAGCATTTACAAAAGCTGAGGCTGCATATGCTGGATTAACATACGATTTAGTTGTTGGTATTATGCGCCATGCAGAACTAGGAGTTAATATGAACGAAAGTATATTACGATTACAAGGTTCTGCATCCGAAACAGATGGTATGGCCTTGAATTTTATGATAAGTTGGAATAGTTTCTTATTGATATTTAAGTTGTAGAATTTCGTTTAAGTCGTTCAGAGGATACATTCCAAGAGTTGAATAAAAAATCAACAGGTTTAAAGAAAATATTGAGTCGTATACCGGATGAAATTACTGATAGAAAAACATTTTTGGAAACCATTAAAGAAATAGCAAGTGCTATTAAAAAATTATTAGATGCAGTGAATGAAGTAGCTGCATTTATTCCAGGATCAACTGGTAAACAAGCATTGGAACAACGTAAACGAGAATTTGTTAAATTTTCAAAGCGATTTAGTAACACACTAAAAGAGTATTTTAAAGAAGGACAGTAAGTATTTACACTCAAAATTCCCTATTAATTAAAACTAGTTTAATATAAATACTCTTCTTAGGTAGCTAATTCCAGCTACCTAATGGTTTGTGTTTTCTTAAATTTATATTTAAAATTAGTACGAATAATCTTAATGCTTAATTTTGTACAAATTTTTCCATATCTTTATTGCTCGAGTTTGGCTGGCCATTAAATTTTTGGTAATTGTTACCTTTTAAACATTTTTGAAAAAAAAAAAAAAGACTTTACCTTGTTTATTTATGGCAAGTAATATAAATTTAAAAAAAAATTGGTTAGCCTCAGAGTATGAGAGCTGGCCATGTTTTTCAGCAGGAATTTCAGATTTACTAGGTTTTATAATTATAAGATACCGATGCTGTAAGCCTGGCAACCGTTCATTACTAGGAAATCGTTGTAGGATTAATGTTTTAAAATCATTTTAAGATCATTTGTTTACTATAGGTAATATCCTTTTATTAACATAAATTTATAATTGGCAGTTTAAACAATTTAAATAATTAAAAAAATATTTTTATCAAACCATTTTGGTGTAGCTGTTTTTTTAACAGTATTTAGTTCTGTAATCAAATAATATATCCATTTCTAAAAAATCTTTTTTAAAATAAAAAATTCATTATTTTCAGAGCAAACGCAGTGTTCATAAGTGCCTTATATTTAATTCATCAAACGAATATGATAATGGTGACGGTTAAAAATAAATGTGAATAAAAATATTTATATTTTATTTAAAAAATATAAGGAATTATTTTAATTTATAGTTAAAATTACGTAAATTTAATAACAATAGACTATTACATCCCTTTACCTTTCAGCCTGTTCTGAATAAAAAGCAAAGCGGATATTCATATTGCTATTCCATTTTTGATTGTTCAAGTATGTTGTATTAAATTTTAATAATATTTAAAGGAAAAACTTTTAACTATAAATTAATTCAAAAAATATATTGTTAAATTTTTACTTAAATGTTATAAAAATGTTTCAGAAATATCTAGAAAGTATTACAAGTCGATTTCAATTTTAAATTATCCTTATTTTTAATATAGAAATATTGTTTAGAAATCTTCCTGACAGAATAAATTTTGATAGCGCCAATTGAATAGTTAATTTTTACCTCTTTTATATACGCAGTAATATAAAGTCAATTTTTTTTTAATCAAAAATTTGACGAATTTCCATTGATCTTTTTCCGTTAAAGATGGTATTAGAATTAAGGTAATAGGGTTATTGACGGATACTGAATTTATTATATTTCACATCAAAACTAAACCTAATGTCCTAACAAATCTTGAAGAGTAAATTAAAATTTATTATCAAAAACAATGAATCTATAAGCTATCAAAGATTATATCCATCTGATTCTTGATAACGATGTTTTATATATAATTTATATGGAGATAGTAACAGTTGACGTCATAAGTTCATATTTTCCTCTTTGTATAATAAGAAATTTTGAATGTCCATTTCTTGTTTATTTTTAAAAATAAAAACTTCAGATCTACGTTCGTGAAATACAGATATTTCGATTGAAGTAATAAAAAAAAATTAGCAACATCCCTATTATCGAATTTCTATTTTTTATTAAATTCTTTTATACTGTTATTTATCATTACAAATATATTTAAAAAATCTATAAAGAACACCTGTATATTTTTATTAGGTGTCACTATATCACTATAGTTAAGTATATAAAAGTCCGTAGCTAATTTTTCATCTCGAATATTGATTGTAAGTTTTCATTACTACGATAAATATTTCATCGAACCGTGGATTTCATATAGAATACAATTTCATCTTTTTATTTAATAAAACACGGTACCTTAAACTTAAATTTGAAATTACTACAGCTATTTACGTTTTTTTACACCATATGTTACAGTTTAAATGATGGGGAAACACTTTAGAGAAAATGAATTATATGAACTGCTTTCAGATAAGATATATATGTACTAAACAGTTTTGAAATTTTCGTAAAATTTGATACTACATTCATATTGTTTTTATACTTAAACTAAAAGTCTTAATAAATTTTTAGACAATATTTTACTTCCGTAGGAAGATTTCTGGAAGTACCTACATTAGGTATATATAATTTGAATATTTCTTACAAAATATTACTTTCTAAACTTTATATTAATTTTATGTAATCATTCAAAATTTAATTCATAAAAATTAATAATAAATTAGTATATTAATGATGAAAGCCATTTTTTTGTTTAAATTAATACTAATTTATTATATTATTTAAATTAATAATAATATAAATTAATATAATTTTAAAATAAACTATATTATTTTTCATTTACGTTTACTTCCAGATACAAAAATTATTAATTATCTTTTTCTAATCAGTTCACCAAACGATATTGAAAATATTTGGTAAATGCATTATTAATTAAATATAAAAATCGGTACGTGCTTTGACTTTTTTCCGGTTTAGTATTCTTTATGAATGATATAAAGTATGTTTATATAGTATTTGATATAAACGAGGATCAGATCCATTATGTGAACTGAACGAAAATCGTTAACACATTTTCATAAAATACTTTCTCAAAGAAATTATACCATCAACAAACTCATGAAAACAGAGGTCCAAATAAATTTTGGTTAAATGTGAATATTATTTTGATTAATATACATAATATAGATTGGTTAATAGTTTTGAGAAATATGTAGTAAAACAATATAACAAAAATTACTAACAATATATCAAAGTATGTGTCATTTAAATTGCTTAGAGTACGTTTATTGATTTAATTTTCAGCTGAAGGTTGTTCCCTAATCGACTGCAATCATATTCTTAGTTAAAAAACATTCGTTGGCGTCGCCCTTTTGAAGCGGGTTCTTATTTGTTCGAAAAGTGTTTATATTTTGTTCAATCTGATAATATTCAGAATGTAAAAATCGATATCTATATAATATTAATATTATATAAATCTATATAATATTTTTTATAGTGAATGATTCATCAACACAGAGCCGAATCTATTGAAATAAAAAATTTGCATAAAACCCATTCTACACAACCGGTAGTCGTAGTTCTGCTTAGTAACTCAGTCGGTAGACTGCAAAGTGTGTGGAATGTGCCGGTTGTAGTTTGTCGTTATATGTTCATGTTTCTTATGATTGTTTACTTCCTGTTGTGTTTTGAATTTAAAATGGCTGACTATAACTTAAAAGATAATGTAACGGTAGTAGTCTAGCAGGAATCGCCACATGAGTACCGAAAACTATTCCACCTCAATTTTTTTATGCGATCCTCTTCAAATTGCCCTCCTAATGATATAAATGAATGTTGCCATGGCGCAACCCGGTGACATATTGTTTAAACCGAAATTGTTTAAACAATTGCAAGGAATTGTTATTTTTCAACCGGACAAATTTTTTTTATATTATTTATTGAAATACCAATAAAAAAGGTCATATGACTTTTAACGATAAAGTTAATATTTTTAAAGATATGAATTTTTAAAGGTTCGAAAAATCTCAAATTTGGGTACTTTCGACCCATGAAAAAAATATTTAAAAAAAACATAATGTCTAAGTAATATTTTTTTTAAATTCTCTATACAATTGTTAATAATATTGTTAAAAGAGATTTTAAAAAATTTCATTGTTTATATCTTTTTTTTAAATGTTAATTCCGCGCGCTCACAAGTATGCGTCGCTTACCTTTAAGTATCTTGAATCATTATTTATCATTTATCTTAAAAACTATCAACTTTATCAAGATTGTTAAATAGAGCAATGTTATTAATAATTAAATTGTCTACAATTTGTTTTAAATAAATATTTCTGAAATCAATTTTTCAAAAGTTATTTAAGCATAAATCGAAACATGTAATTAAAATTACTTTTTTATCAGTTTATATTACTTTTTTGTTATTAAAACGGAAAGTAAAGTAAAAGACCTAGTTATTGACACTGGCTTAGTTGTTTGACACTTGCAATTTTATTCTAATTAAAAGAATGGAATTTTCTCAAAAAACCGATTATCTTAAAATTTATAATTCAAAAATTATATCTATTAATTTATTAGAATTGATTTGTTTTTTTTTTTTTAACTAAAATAAAATTGTAAGTGTCAATAACTGGGTCTTAATTACATTGAATAACTTCTTCAAATGAAAGTTATAGATAGAGAAGTATGAAATAATAAAACAAGATTTTTTCAGCTAATTGTTCTAAAGGTATGTTAACCATAATGACGACTGCCGATTTAGATTTGTCTACTGGATGAGAAAATAAAATTTTTTCTCCATATTTTTTAATTAAGAGATCTTTAGTTATTTCGTTGTTAACAGATAATTCTTGATTCTCGATATAGCTGTTGAGACGTTTAGTTAAAAACCTTAATTCGTAAGCCGTCGAGTTGCATAAAGGGATTTCAATTTCTTTCAATAAATCTTCAAATGCTTTATTGATAATATAATCAGGAATCTTGACACTTGGTCGGCCACCTTTATTATTTGAGTTTTCAGGAACATATAAATAGCTTTTATAACAGAATTTATGATACTTAACTTGCTGAGCAAAAAGACTGTCAACCGAATCAAATGTACATATTTTTTTAAAAACATCATCCATTTTTAGGCGTGCAACAGTTAAGAAATTTTTAGCTGCATCATGATCAGATAGTACATACGTCTCTTTTACCTTATTTTTTTTTAACTGGCCGCATATTATGCACAGATCACCGTCGTTTTTTGGATTTCTGGTGGACCGACGAGGAGTATAAATTGTACT
>JAEMTY010000445.1:0-25000 GCA_020423425.1 Chrysopa pallens
TGAATTTTCGTGAAATTTTTACATAAAACTTGCTAATTGCTTAAGAAATAATGTTATGATAATCTGATAAGATAATTTAACGGATAATGTTATGGTTAATATAAGTTAACTTACCGAATAATGTCTTAAAAATATGATATTTTGAGTAATATTATACCGAAACAAAATTGAGAGGCGATCGTTAAAACTGCCTTAAAATAGATTTAAATACAAACATAAAAATATACATCCGTTTATAAAAAAAAGTTTCATTCAACATTGTAATTCTTAAAAAAAAAAAAATTTGTTTTTGAACGTTTCTCTATCTCTTATGAATTAAAAGATACTGTTTTATTTATTTATTTTTTTGGCATGGCTAAATTTCAGAAAAAAAATTAATTTTGCGTTATCATATCATATAGTGATAGGGTCAAGTAAAATTTCATATTTATTTTTTTAAAAAAATTCATAATCCTAACCATAAACAATTAGCGCCAAATATTAAACTAAAAATATATATCAAAAAATTTCTCCTGAAATGTTCTTTAGAAAATAAATTTTCTCCACTTAAATAATTAATAGTATAATTCATAATACATATTTGAATCGTTAATATTTAAAAACAAGTTATATCAAAAAATTGCTCTTGAAATGCTCTTCTAGAATATAAATTACTTCACTTAATAACAATAATTAATAGTTAATTATTAATAATTAAAAATTTACAAATTATCCTCGTAACCAACTAACGACACCTGTGTTTGTACCATACAACTATCACATATGAATGTAAATAGATATAAGCACGAACTAATTTTTTTTAAATCATGAATAATTCATTATTTAAGTGGAACAATTGCATATTATAAAAGAGCATTTCTAAATAGTCTAGTTTTCAAATTTTTTAATTATGAATAAGTAATTAAGTATTATTTAAGTGAAGCAAATGCATACCCGTTGTTTTGTTTTGTTTTGTTTGATAAGTCTTTTGTAATCTCGTCATAAAAATATTGATTGTCATCATAAAAAATAATACAACTCAGCTTAAATGCTACAGTACCCAGCCTGAGCTTTATCTATAATACACCGTCTTATATACTAGTTACATCGAGATTACAATTTTAAATACATCATTGTCATCATAAAAAATAATACAACTCAGCTTAAATGCTACAGTACCCAGCCTGAGCTTTATCTATAATACACCGTCTTATATACTAGTTACATCGAGATTACAATTTTAAATACATCATCTAGATGTTAAAACTACCAAGATTTAAACACCATAGGCATAAAACTTATAATAGATAGTGTTTCATAATCGTATATAATGGATGATATATTACAACAGCTAATCGCATTTTTGTAGTCTATGGAAAATAGTCTGCTGAGTGTGTTATGATTTCTACTATAGCCCTGAAATCTTAGCATGAATCTCCTATAATAATATTTGTAGCTAATCTTTTTTCTGGTATTTTTGCCACAGTTTAATTTCTGGCTTCAGCTACTTTCAGCTATATAGCCATTAACCAAAGGGGATTATTATTATTATTATTATTTTTATACAACAACAGTAACACAGTACTGCTAGGTGGTCACCCATCCAAATACAGATTGTGACTGCTGTTGCCTAACTTTATTGATTGGTCTAAGCCTGTCATTACGTTACGTCAGTCCGAGTTTCAGCACTAACTTTTTTTATTGTACTACAAAACCAAAGAAAATTATATAAATTTAATAAACGCTCTCCTCATATCTAGAAAACTAAAATAATAAACGCGGTTCTTTTGAATTAGTAATTTCTATAGCTATAAACTCAAAAATATCTATAATGTTGAAAAAATGTAATGAAAGAAAAAATTTAAGTTTTAAAAATTGTTTAATTTACATTATTTAACTAGATAACGATATATTCAATACCGCTATCTAGTTAAAGCGTATATAGTCTTTTATTGCAGGAAAGAGAATAAAATAAATACTTTTTATGAAATTTATCGATGTTTATTTATATTATTAAATGTTGACACAAAGTTAAAAGCATTTTGCAGTTCCTAGGACGATTTTATTAGTATTTTGTTTTATCTTTATAAAAATTTTATAATTTACCACTGGATCTTTGATTTTACTACCCAGAATTATCAAAAAATTAGTGATGAGCTCTATTTTGGTCTAAGGATCTACATCCAGTTATCACTTTCATATTTTTATAAACTTTTCCCTAGACTGTATTTGCGTATTGACGACACGTTGAAACTAGTTTATTTTTTAGGATTAGGTATTTAAGAATTGCACGGCATTATTCAAGTCTTTGAAACATCTACATATATAAAAATCAATTGCTGTTCGTTAGTCTCGCTAAAACTCGAGAATGGCTGGACCGATTTTGATCTTGAAATATTTGTGGAAGTTCAGGGAAGGTTTAAACGGTCAGATACATAAATAATAAGTAACGGAAAATACTATAAACGACAATTTAATTTTCGAATACAAAATGTTCCTAGATGTGAAACATCTTTTGTCTTTTTTTTTCTGAAATTTTACAAATCCTATTAGCATCATTTCCATAGAAACCAAAATCTAAATTTGAAATTGAAGATAAAACTTATTTATCTCTTCTCACTAGCGTATTTCGAACTTTCAACTGTATAAAATGTGCGTATCGCATTGTTCAAGTATTACCGGAATCATTCGTGGTTTAGGAGTTCCATATACCTTTCATCAAGTGTATGAGTACCACAACACAAATTATCGGCTGAACGCGGTACCGGGTGTACATTAGATACCGGGAATCCGATAAGAAACGATTTTCTGTAATTCTACTCATAATGGTAGAATTGCATCCCCATGAAATCGATGTAATATAATTTAATAAAATGGGAAAATTAACACAGCAACGCGTGAACTGGGCGGGTATGCTTTAAAATATAAATTAATATCATTATTTATTCTGATTTGCCTCAGCTTTTCATTATTTAGAAATACTGTTGAGAATATTTTGTTATACTTAGAAAATGTTGATGTTGATTAGAAATATATGGCAAAACGACGTTTGTCGGGCTAACTAGTCTATAATAAAAATCATAACCAATGAACTATTATGAAATATACAATATATTTTTTTAAATTTTCGCACACAAATAACTAAAAAATTATCCAAATTTTATGATTAATCTGCACAACCTTGACATGTAAACGGAGGGCATGCTGAAGTGCTTTTGCCTTAAACAATTTCTACAAAAATACCCTAAATTGTCTCCCTGTTCTATGACATTTACATAAAATCGAAATTATCTGGCTTTCTAAAGTTATCCCTGGCCAGTAGATACCAACAAATAGTTCATATTGTTTGACGATTTCTGAGCTTTTAAAACACAAACTTTATTCAATCCAATAACAAAATATGTTATGGAGATTATGGATGTAATTAAAACAGATATTAATTTAATTTACAAAATACTTTTATTATTAACATATACAATTATTAAATATTACTTAAACTAAAGTAAAAAATCATCTCGCTAAAAATTAGAAAAAAAAAAAAACAATTAGCATAAAGTATTTCATATAAATTTAGCTACCCACAGACGTTCAATAATTTGCCCTTTTTCAATATTCTACCTTCTAATATAGACTTGTTATTTATAGAATTATTGAAGCCAAAGTTAAGCATTATTGTCGACTAATTTTTATTCTTTGCTGATAACAGAAATATATACGCTTTTTATGATTTGAGTACTTGTTTGGAACAAAGATGACCAAAAATAAAATTTAATTTAGAATTAAAAATATAAAATAGTCGAAATTCTTGGTGAAATAGAATACTTAAATAATTCAATGGAAACTTTAAAAACGAATAAGATTAAAATTATTGAACGTTTATCGGTCACTTTATTAATTTTTACCTCTCCATTATATTCTAATACATGCTTCCGTATCTTTGAACTATCAACCCATGTAACAAAATCTTCTAAATTACGGGTCACTAAAAAAGCGGGATCTTTCACTAATTCAGGTCCAATTCGAACATGTCCTTGTTCAATCATTTTTGTAGCATGTTTCAAGTTTTCTGACATTTTATCTATAAAAATATAAATTAACATCTAAACATTAAGTTCCAAACCTTTTTAGAATATCATTAGTATCCACCAAGTATATGACAATTTTTACTTCACGACTCTATACATAAACATCCCCAAAATATCCAGGGTAATTAAATTTTGAATTTTAACTAAAAATGCAAACACCACTTATTTTTCAAATGATTTGTTCGTTATTTTTATCAACATACTTAATTTAACAATTTCAAATACTTGGTAGTAGTCGTAGGACAGCACTTTCTTGAGAAACCCAATAAGATTTCAATATTCGACATAAGAATATGAATTACTTACTTTTAACCATAATAATAGGTAATCGTCTACGACAAAAACATGAAGCTGTAACTTTTTCAACAAGACTTAAGTCCCATCGAGATGGAATCAAGCCCATTTGGTATAATTTATCTAAAAGCAAGGCACTTTTTTCGATTCTATAAGGATCTTTTGGATCAAATTGTTTAATATTTCTTGCAACTTCACGTATTTCTCTACATAATTTTTTATATCTAAAAATAAAATTTTAACTTAAATTGTAGAACTTATTCGGCTCCCCACATATTCAATTGAAAATATTAAAATTTACTAACGTAACATAGTCTTCTCTTTTTTGTATATAATATTTTTTTAGAATTTTTACTTCATGTAAATTATTATCAACTTTCCAATCAATAAAGTCAACCTTTTTTAATAATTTTTGTTCATGGAATTTTAATTTTCGCACCATGTTAAATATTTAAACCAATATTTAGTATATACTTTTTTTAAATTCGACTGCCCTATTCCATTAAAAGTTATATTCCATGCTTTTATTTTAGGTTAAGTTCGCAAACATGTATTTGCACATGACATTTGACAAAGTGCAATTTAAATCATAAATATGTGTATTAAACTTAGATTGCTAACTTTTCATCAAATGGAAGGAGCCTAAAAATATATTTCGAATAATATTTTGTATTTTTTTTCATAGGCTCTTTTTTATTTATTAGTAACTATTCTGGGAATGTAATAATACATATTAACTAATTAAATTACAACATTACACAAAATAATATTATATAAATATACATTTATGAAATAAAAAAAACATCAAAATACACATACGGATAATAAATTGCGTTTGTCTTTTGTGATATATATTATGCTTTAATACAACACAATAACATGTCATTTTTCAAAAAATTTAATCTTAAAATTTTTTATTGTTTTCAATTTAAAATGGAAGTATTTCTAGTCATGCTAAAAAAATTACTATAATGCTGAATTCATATTAAAGCAATGGGTATGTTGAGGGAACAGTTCAATGAACTATATCATCATCCGAATTGTCATCCGAACCACGGTCTTTAATAGGAAGATCTTGAAAGCTTAAATGAAAAACACTTTTTAATGAAAAAAAACATGGCAGAACATACCTCGTTTGTGTGTATATAGAATTTTGAGTGTAATACGTGTGTATCAATAGTGGATCGTGTTCAGTGGTCTCTATTTGCATGCACGGAGACTTATATGAGCAGCCATTAATTATACTTTTACTTATACTTTTTAAAATTAGAATGTAGATCTTCTATAGCACTGTGATCTGAACTATATTATCTATGATGATATCATAGACTATCAATCTACAATCATAATTTTTTACAGTTCATTGAATTCTGGTTGTCTAATCGCCTTATCGATTGTCGCTCTTATTATTATGCTTATGATAGTATAATAATAAAAGGTATGTGAGTAAAAAATTGATACTTAATAGAAAGTTTTGATGAAAAACGTCTTCGAAAAAAAAACGAAAGTTTTTTTTCGCACTTCTCTGATTATACTATGATCTAAAAATGAAATTTAAAAAAATAATCAACGACGTGACTGTTTACGAAAAGATACATACTTACAACAAAAAATAAACATAAATTACAAAATTTAATTCAAAATATTAAATAAATATCCAAAATTATCTATGAATAATTATTTCAATAATTTAAAATTTACAATTATGCATTTCATCATAGTGCTACCATCTATGAATAACAATATGTAAATATCATCTAATACAAACATTTAATTCAGTTGCGCGCTTATTTATATTTTTAATCATAAAATTATATTTATCCTACAAATTAATTTTAAACATATTAAAAATGTGTAATAAAAAATAAAATTTTCTTTTCAAAAAATCAGATTTTTCTTTACATTTATGATTAAAGTTAAATAAAAATGAATATTCAATATTATATAAACTAAATTCAGTTATAAAATAAAACATCTATTAATGCAGTTTCAATATGGCGGTGTCAGTGCATATTTGAAATTCGTTTATTTACATTTGAATTCATTTAAAAACAATGTATTCATATGAAAACACTGATTTATTTAATAAAATTATTTAATTAAAGAATTATTAATAAACAATGCAAAGTAAATTAAAATAAATTTAACTGTTTGATTACGATTTGTGGTTAACTTTGGCGGGTATCGGTCTGGTTAATGGTGTAGGAATTAGGGAACCGATCAATTGGGAATATTATGGGTGAAATGTAACTTATTAATTTTCAATTAATAATTTACTTAAGATAATTAAAGGTAAGTAAAAATAAATACTTAAATCTTTAGTTGAAATAAAAATATTTTTTTGAAATTATCGTTTAATTTTTTTTGTTTTTGTAAATTTGAAATATATTTTTTTTTTGTTTGGGTAATATCAACACGTCTCAGGGTGTGAACACAAATATAATTCAAAAATGTATTTTAAAAATATTTCTTTTTAAAGTAATAACCATACTTGTGTTAATCAATTTCATAGTTTAATATTTTATTTCTAATTTTGGAAGCTTTAATTAATTGTTTTTTTTTTTTTTGTGAAAACTAGAAAAAGGTATACAAAAGTATAGTTTTTAATCAGAATCCAGTCTTAAAAAAATCTGTAATTTTTCTCTTCGTAAAATGCTAAATCATCAATCTGAATTTTAACTTTCCTGTAAGAATTATACAAAATATTACCGGCAAGGTTGTTTAGTTTAAAGGCTAGATAAGAAATAATACTTTTTACAATTTATTTCAAGAATTTGTATTATTTATAAATGCAAATATTGGTTTCCTTTAATTTTAGAATTTTGTTGTATTTAGAATCTTTGACAGTGAATGGTGTTTAAACGATTTAAATATTTGACATTTTGTTAATTTAATATTAATGAAAGTTCAATATCATAAAATTTAAAAGCTGTTGAGCTCTTGCCTTGTAAGATGAACGAATTTCAATCCTTTTCTAAAGGTTCTCTAGGTTTATTAACAGAAACTATGACTTTGCTAATCGTTTATAAGAAATGTCAACGTTCTACAAGATCTGTGAAAATATTGTATATTGCCGTGAACAAAATTAAAGTTCAAGCAGTATATTATTAAGAATTCGAATCTTTCTTGGATACATAAAATTTTTCTTATTTTGTTAAAATACATTTTACAAGTCAAGGATCCTTTCATGTTTTCTAACTGTTAATTGCAACTTGGCACGATTTCCAGCAATGATGTAAGCAAAAAAATAGATGTTAATGGCTATATTGGTTATAATATTGGTTAGTGGCAATATTTCAGTCTACTTATTATATTTTCTAAACATCCAATTTTGGCATTATTCGTTTATGATATAATCTAATGGACTTTCTTAGAAATTATAAATGAATATAGAAAATGACCCTTAAACCTTGATTTTAATAAAACATAAACATCATTTTAATTTTCAAAAGAAAAGGTAATTAAAATTTAATTTTTTTGTTTGTTATTTCAATAAAATTGAAAAAAGTATAAAAATGATTCATTTTTGGATGGTCCTTATTAGGTCAAAAATTTATATATAAAAAAAAATAGAAACCATTGAAAATTTTTTTAGATTGCTATAGGTTCAAAAAAAAATTTTTTTTAATCGAAAACAAAAATTTAACGATCTCTATGCCTTCTCAATATTACATTAACCGCCATTTTGAATAAAAAAAAATATATATTTGATGGGAAAAAAACATATTAGATGAGGGAAAATACTGTCTATTGTACTTGTCTAATTCCATCTAAAGACAGTAAATCTGGCATTATAAAAACAAAGTTTGTTCAGAAATTGGCTACTTAAAGCGGAGTAAGCTAGTGTTTCAATTCAAAGATAAGATTAGACGTTTACAGGAAGTTTCGAATAGACTGAGTGTGTAACTAATGATTTATAAATTCTACGAACACGTATTGCTAAGAAAACGACTTGAATACCGGGCAATTTATGCGCATAGCAAAAGCTATTTATTAAAAACTGCCAGAGTGTGAAAATACTCCAGGAATAGTTATGAAATATTAAGAAACTGAAAATTTGTTGGATTAAAGCTGAATAGACTCCCAAATATCCATATCGTTTTATATTGTTTTTGCACAGTTTTGAATTTTATAATATTAATGCTTAAAAATTCTATTACTTATGGATGCCAAAAATCTAAATATACATTGAATTTCGTTTGTGTCTAATGCTCTGTTGTAACTTTCAAACGCATTGTCGTATTTTGATGAAATTATACAGGTTCACATTCAGGGAATTATCATCTATATTTTTTTTGAACCTCATGGGGCTATTAGAGGTTTCATAAAAATAAATTTTCAAAATTATTGTTCCTCTAACTTGTGATACGTTGAAGTATTGCGTGTAGACGAAAGCTCATGGAATTACTTGTTTTATTAAGATATATTTTTATTTAAATTAGATTGCAGATTGCAATAAAAATGATAAAAATGGCGACCAATACCACCTCCCTACAAATCACAAGTACATTAACATCAACAACCAATCGTCATAACAATACGGTTGTAACATCAATTGGTAGCAAAACAAATATCATTGATTTGGTGACATCAAATGAAGAAACTGATGCGGATGAAGCTGCGGTTCCAGATTCAACAACACCCTTGGAAAAAGAGCGTGCAACGTTCAATCATGGCGAAGATGTATTATTAAAGCATAAAGATGGCCGTTATTATTTGGGTACCATTGTTGAAATTGATTATATACGTGATCAGTGTCTGTTACGATTTGGTGATAACACTGAAAGTTGGGCATCGACACGTGATCTAACCAAACTTAGTTTACCCGATGAGGATCTGTTATGTGTAATATGTAAAAAGTCTTCACCAAAAGATCAAAATGATATTGTTGTGTGTGATAAATGTGGACGTGGCTATCATTTAGTGTGTCACCAACCGCCTATTTCATTGGAATACAAAAATGAAAGTAAGTTACCGTTCTCCTATCTTGTACAAAATTTTCTCATATAAACGAATGTCTGGTGATACCTGAATCATTTAAAACTAAAATTATTTTTATTATGTGTTAAGTTGTTTATCAGGTTTAATCTTAGTATCGAGTGTATACATCAAATTTTCTCATATTTTTACACGACTCACAGAGGTGAAATTCTTGTAATTTATGATCAATATTGATAAAAAATAAAGTTAGGAAGTAGTTATATGACATTTGACGCCATCTATCAGTGATCTGTCTAATGTTTAACACTTTATATTGAATTACCCACACGTTTGATTTAAACAGTGATTGATTATGGAGTCATTTGCAGCAATTTTGAAGATTTATTTAAATAACGTTTATTATTTTATTTAGTCAATATTAGGATTAAATCTTTATGGATTCCATACCTTCAAGTAAATATATTATTACTAAAGAACTAAAACATTTACTTTACTTGCGATTGTAAAAATATGTTGTTTTAATCACAAGGCTATACTTTATCATTTAATATTTTTGCTCAAAGCGAAAAACTTTCTACTCAATCCGTTGTTTACATATATTTATAAAGAACAATTCAGTAGCTTTCATATAATACTAAATTTGGTGGCGTCTACTTGCTCAGGAGGCGGTAAAATAATAGTAAAGCACAATATACAAACTTAAACATTTTTCATATAATATTGGTCGACATTTGAATAAAATTCACCTAAGTATTTGCGACTGCCCAAAAATAATATTTTCAGGGGACTTATTCCACCATATCGTGGCTATATCAATCATTTTTAATTGTGGCAAAAATGATTCTATACTGCCTCCGTCATGAAAAATCCACGCCTCGCTTCGCAAATTATTAAAACTCAAAAAATCACGTCGATCGCCGCCAAAAACGTGAAAATTGGTTGATTGATTCGAAAGATATCGTTGACGAAATATTTGGGAATGAATGTTTTTTTAACATAACTCCGACATTTCTTATCGGATCATTTTTGATGATATACAATAATTATTAAAGCTCTAAAAACCGCGTCGATCGCCTCTAAAAACGTCAAAATCGATTGATTGGTTCGAGAGAAATATACGAGAATAGCTAGCTTTTGACCTCGAAGAGCACCATAATAAAAAAGTATATTTTGAGCTCTTCGAGCTCAAAAACATTTTAATATTTTAAATTTTAAGTGCTTAGGATTGGAATTAGCGGGAAGTTGCAGAGATGGCTTTTAGGGTCAACCGTTTTCCAAATTTTTTATTAAAATTGTTCGTTTTATTTAAAAAACCATTTGTTGAATAAAATTTAACGTCTTTTTTTGTGTTTCTCTATCCAAAAAGGTAATTTTTGGCATTGCAAGAAATGTGTGGAAAATATACAAGCACAGGGTAATATGCGTAGAATTAGAGAAACTACAACTGCAAGACGAAATAAAGATACAATTCGTAAAATATGTTCAGGTCCGGATGAAGTGAATAAAGTATTACCAATTGATCGTAGTAAATTACCTTACGATGTAAGTATTAGAAATCTTTTTTTTTTTTCAATTTATTTACTTAATGTTTCTGAGATTACAAATTGGCTGCAAAAGTTTGTGGTATGAACTCATTATTTCAATTGACAATTTTAGTTTTATAAAAATGTTCCAATTCTTTAACCCGTAAATTACAAAACTATAATAAATTTCTTTTCTTTTCAGCACCTTTTTAAGTGAAACTATCAATACTAATCTATCTTTTATAAAAAACTTTTGCCTCAGTGTGTGGACTTATTATAAAATTTTGAAATTTCCGGTATCTTTTTTTCAGTTAATAAAAATACATTTACTATGTTCCGTTAACGAATCTCCATAAGATTACCTATAAAATTACAGTTTTTTAACATGGCAATAACTATTTAACAGTTTAGTAAATCGGTTTGTAATTTATGCGGATGATTAAGAATGACATGATGATGACGTTCTACTAAATTTTCCTTCGTTTCGTAGTATTTTTATATTCCTTCCAAACATTCTTAATTTAGTGTTATCATTAACTTTTAAACCATAAAAAGTCCTCCAGAAGAAATGGTCATTTTTTATAATATTTTTTTTTTTTTTTTTTTATTTAAATTTATGAATTTGATTACTGTTGTTTAAAGCCAAATATTAAATTATCGTTTAGCCGGACCTGTTAAATTGGGATACGTATCATCGTGTCAACATGGAACAGATCTACTGTTATTGTGGACGTAATGGTGAATGGTATACACAAATGTTACAATGTGGACGATGTAGACAATGGTTTCACGAGAAATGTGTCAAATGTTTACAGTATCCATTGTACTGTGGTGATAGGTATGTTTAGTTCTTCTTTTTATTTGAAATATTTTCGAAATTCTCATTCGAATTGAATTTCTCAAAATTTTTGCATTAGAAATCACCAAAAAGAAATGTAACCAATTAAAATATAATTTAAAAGCTCAGTTTTTTTTCCTTTCCTTTGAATACAACCATCAAAATTAACTTGACTTTTTCGAATATAGTGAAAACTGAGCCAAATTTATTTTTAAAATTTGAGCCAGAGAAACTGCTTTGATCAGTTCAGGTTTTACACTTCTACCAGAGTAAAGAGTCTACGAAAATAAATCATTTTTTGCTCGATCATATCTCCAAGAATAACTCCGATTATCATTTTCTTCATCATATGTAAAGTATGAAAATAATGGTTGTCCAAGGAAAATGATAAAAAGAAAATTATCGAATGAATAATTGATAAAATTTTTGTTTAGATTTTATGTATTTGTATGTTCAATTTGCAATTACGGTAAAGAATTTTTACGACGATTAGAAATGAAATGGGTTGATATGGTACATTTGATGTTATTTAATCTCACTGCCTTTAATGCCAAGAAGTATTACGATTTAGATAAAGTTATTATTCCATATATTAATGATAATTGGCACGCTCTTCAATTACCACCAAAGGTAAGAAGAATTTCATCATTTACTCTCTAAATTTAAATTAAAACCGTAATTGAAATTTATTTTTTTTTTAAATTTAGATTCATAATGTGTCAAAATCAGAAAGACGTGATTTTATTTTATCAGTCTTAACAAATAATCGAAATCGATTTAAGTGTGGACGAGAAATAAAAAAACGTACAACGATATGGGGTTTAAGAGTACGTCTACCCCCACCAGCACCATGTGTAACACTGCCTTCAGTTGGACCTATTTCGGAGACTGAATTAAAAGAACGATGGCATGGTAATCGACGGTTACAGTTCCTACCTGTTACAAATATGTAAGTCCATTTATAATTTTCAATTCTATATACTACTAGCAGTCACGCTTAGCTGTGAAATTGCATCTTCCTAGCTTGTATAGAAAAATAGTTGGTATTTTTGCCGCTTTACGCTATAAGTAAAGCGGGTAACGATTATTATCTTCCTGTTAACAGCATACAAAATTAATCAATGTAATAATAATCGAATATTACACATTTTCATATTTAACTAAAAAGTAATTGCAGTTTTTTTTTAATGTAAATTTTTAAGTCGAAAATGTGACAGAAATAATAAGGGCCAACGCACACAATGAACTTTCAAATATTTTAAATTTATTAATTACTTTTTTAACTAACAGATGGCCTACATCAAACAACATAGTAAGATTTTCTGATAAGAAATTCTGATGCTACTTTAGACAGCATTATATGTACGAACACACCATCATAACTTTTGATCAGAAAATCTGATGTCTTATGTAGAAGAAATCTTACTGTGTGCGGCGTCCAACATAAAATGCATGTTATCTAGTTACAGCAGATTTTCTGATCAGAAAATCTGATGGTGTGCGCTGGGCCTAAGAATAATGATTGTCACCATGGAAATACATAAAAAAAATTTATTATGGAACTTAGACAATGAAAAGAACGAAAATAAACTTTTTTAAAACAATATGGATAAAAACTATATGCGTTTACCAGGAACGACCGTGACACGTAAATTTTATATATAGATAACATTATGTCATTTTTAAGTTATTTAGAGAAAATACTTTCTCTAGAAAATATGTATAGAGCTGGAAAATTGAAACAATCTTAGTCTCGAATTGAATAAATGATTTAAAAATATACTTCAGAAGTGAATTTTCATCAATTTAATAAATATTTTATTGTGTTTGTTACTTTGAACTTGTAATAAAGACATTTTACCGTCTCTATGGCGTTAGTAATATATTTTAATTATTTACAGTAAAAATGAAATTGATTCAAATGCATTCATTGGTAAAAAAAATAATTGTTCAATGGTTGTTCCTGTTGATCCTGAAATGGTTGGTCTAATGATGGGAATGGCATATCATGATCATGCAATTAAATCAGAAACGGATTCACCATGTCCGAGTCCGGAAATCATTGTTGATACACAGGATAATAAAAGTCGTACATTCACCACAAACTTCAAACAAAAATTATTAAAATCAATTCCAACAACAACCACTACACAAACCACCACAACAACAGCATTATGTTACGATGAAGAAGAAGATGATGATGATGATGATAAATTAAAATCGGATGTTGAATCACCATGTCCCAGTCCAACGCCACCTCAAATTGTACAAAAACAAAATAGCAGCAATATTATAATAAAGTCTGAAACAGAATCATCTTCATGTCCAAGTCCAGAGGATGATCTTACAAATAAGAATGCACCGTCGCAGCAACAACAACAGCAGGCACAACAAATACAAAAACCACAATTAGTTGGTGCTGGTTTTGTGAAGCGTAGTGTACCATTTCCACAAATTAACAATAATTCAATGAGGAGAAAAAGACTGCTTGCTGTAAATGGTACGTTTCTGATTTTCTATTTTCAAGGCTCTTTTAAGCCTGCATAAACTTCCTTATCCTTTTAAAAGTCCTTTTGCACATTGCTGTGTCCTGGAAACCAGTAAATAGTGTATGAAATTTGTTTTCGCCTTGTTTATTACAAGATTTGCACATTGCTGTGTCCTGGAACCCTGTAAATAGTGTATGAAATTTGTATTCGCCTTGTTTATTGTTTATTACAATATTTTTTGTTTATGGTACTAGGAATAAGCGACAGAAACGTCCATTGGTCTCTATTTGTTATAGCACTTCTAGTGTCACAGATCTGAACACCTCTCAACAAAACGAAGATTTGCTGATTTAAAAAATCATTTTCTTTATTCTTTTTGGTCCATAAAGCCCCATTCCATATAAAGTTCCGCCCTTTACCCACCCTTGTAGAGATGTGGTCCGGCTATTACTGGTATATTATCCTTATATGCCATGGTTAATTTGCTCCAAAAATTTCGATTAAAGAAAATTTTGATTTGCCGTAACTCATGGAATTTTCTGGGAACTTTTGACAGATCCTGTAAATTCTTTTTATGTAGTTGTAAATTTATTATTTTGTATTTTATTGCAGGTATACGACGTCACAAAAATCATCATAAAAAACTACATAGAAAATTTGCACGAAATGAAAATAATGAAAAAATACGAATGAAAAAGTTGCGTAAATTAATCAAAAATTCTGAACATAAACAGCAACAACAAGAGCAAGAGCAACTACCCCCTACACCACCGGTCTCATCCGTATCGGAGGATCCACCAACACCACCACTACAATCAACAAATCAAACAAATTTACTATCCGAAGCATCATCAGATTGTTGTACTCTTAGTGATACGAAACAAACGAATAATACACCATCGTGTGATACCACATCAGATGGTGATGAGACGTCATCAAAAAGTACTTTAGATTTAATAATCCCACCACCAAAAGACTTTGAAGGTAAGTGATTTTTTTTTTTTTTTTTTAATTTAAATATAATTAGAAAATTTTCAATGGTTTGAAGAATTAAAAAACTGAATGGAATCGAAAAATAAAATATCAGTAAAATAATTATTTTCATGAAAGGTTTTTATGATGTATTTCGATTACAGGTAAAAATAATCCATTCCATAATTTATCCAAAGAAACACCAAGCACAACACCTGTAGAGGACACAGTAATTGTAACGAAACCAGTACAAACGGTTCCTAAAGTGTCATTACCATTATCGTTGACACCAGTGATACCACCATTAATACGAACTCTTAAACGACAATTGAGTGAGAAAGATATATGTATTGGACCAAATGGTGAAGTGAAACGACGCAGACATCGACGAACACGTTCCACGCTTTTACAAGTGGCAGCTAGTAAAACTGCAACAATTTTACCGCCCACCCGTTCCAATGATACCAGCACTATTGTCACTCATCATCGTCAACTACGTTCCACTGTACAAACGATACCAAATTGTGTTGATTACGCATTAAATGGTCGTCGATTACGGCAACGGCAAGAAAAAGAAGTTAAAGTATCATCGTCGTCAACGAATAGTAGTCCAAATAATTCAATAACACCGGGTGGTGTGAATACAAGTCCTACAAAAAGTGAAACAAATATTAGTATGGATGATTTAAAAAGTTCGGTAAATATCTATTTTGGAGCAGCGAATCGTATTGCATCGGGGGAGAAATTTAGTATACGAGCAAGTCGTTTGGGTCCTGAAGGTAAAATACAATATTTGGTTGAATGGGATGGACACGATCCTTTAGTAGTAACATGATATTTTATTATTTATTGTTTATGGGCGAGCGAGCGAGCGATGCGAGAGGCATTATTCACGCACGATTGTTTGTAATCTTCTTTTTTCTTTTTAAATAATAATTTTCCATATATTTTATGCGGAATTAAAAAATCTTTAGTTCTATATTTTTATAGAATTAAAATTGTATAAATTAAATTTTTAATTCTTTATTGTTGAGAATTAAAATTTATTTGTAAATCTATTAATTCTATTATTTGATTTGATGGTAGCAAATTATGTAAACCATGGATTTCATTAAACAAATTAAAATAAATTTTCCAAATATGTTTTTGATATGTCTAAAATAGACTCCAGGCATTAATATTTGAAGGGATCTGCATTTTCATATATATTTAAAAAATTTGGCTAAATTTTGGAATGTTAAGGGTATAATCTAAGTAAATAAGATTATACAACTTGTTTTTTATTTTCAACAAATTTCACCAAATTTAATAATTTTAAATAATTATTGAAAGTTCTTCTGTTCTGTGCGTCGATTCAAATGTATTTTGAACAAGCAGTCTTCTTTCGAAAAAAATAAAAATTTACCGAATAAAATTTGAAAATTGTTTTAATTTAATGAATAATGCAGATGATCTTTATAAGTAACAATATCTTAAAATTTAAATTTAGATGATTCAACTAGTATACAACCCCCGCTAAATTTGAACTAAAAAAAGTTTAAAGCCAACTTGAGTTTACTTGATGAAATTCATATTTATAAAATTTATTGGAAAATAATTTTGAATAGGCAATTTTCACAACTGCTATGTTTGAATGAATTTTGAATTTTTTTCTATTGCACAACATAATTCAAAAATTTTCATTATTAAGTACAAGCAGTGAAATACGAATTTAATATCACAAAAAGTATTCTTAAAATTTTGAATATATTGTAAAGACAAAAATGTTCATAGATGTTTATATTAATCTCTAGATAATCTCAAGATTATATATTTATGTTTCCAATAAAAATACTTAAATTTTAACTGGCCCCATAACCCCGTTATGTAAGCTTTTCAAAGAGGCTATATCTATTTTTAGGATTAATATAAACATTAATGATATTTAAAAAGAAATGTATTTTGGAACAATGTATCAGGCAGGTTTTCCTTGATATACAGACTGCAACACGACGCTATGTTTGTGTATATTAAAAAAAGTAAATGTCTAAATTGTAAAATTGTACTACTGTTAAAAATATTATTGTTATCATAATTATCTTTGTATTTATTTTTTTTCTTCTGTCCAAATTCATAAAATAGTTTTTGAGATTCATTTATCCCTAGATTTTAACAAATAATCATTGAATATTTGAAATAATATAAAAATTGGTACACAGTCATGTCGAGTATAGAAATTATCTTATTATTAAAGACAGTTTTCTAAACTAGCCTATAGTTTACTTTTTTTTTCTTAAAGATCCTTACAACGCAGAATGAGACATTTACAAAAATACAATCTCTTGTGTAATATACATTGTATTTTTTCAATTTTCGCGCTCAAAAAGTAATTATTCCAATGCTATGCACAATTTTGAGTAAAAAAATTATAATTAATATTTAAAATTGTATCTCGCAAAAACTCTTCGACATACCCTCCATTTTTATGTCAAGATTGTGAATAACAAATTTCATAACATTTTTAGTAATTATTGCTCGAAAATTAAAAAAATATAGTGTATATATATTTTTAAAAAATATATTACATTGGACATTGTCTTTTTATAGATGTCTCATTCTGCGTTTTAATGGCTCTTAAAAGTGTTAATGTTCTGTGAATACATTATTTAGAGCTTTGTTTAGTAAACCGCTAGAAGCTCTCTGATGTCGCCCCAAAACCTTTTATCTGATTAAACCTAACTTCTATAGATTGACGGAAGTGTTTCGCAAAGTATGTACCTGTTCTTTTCTACCTATCAGGATTTTCGTTGTTATTGCCTTACACATTCTTTTATTGTATGATTATTTTAAATTTTACTAAAAAAAATTTAAGTGAAAGGTAAATCAACATTCAAAATTTTAATTTGGAAGTGATAAAAAATCGTTATTCTACTTCTATTTTATACTGGAACATGTCTTACAAAAATTAGGGATAAGGGTTTATTAAAAACCCAAATTAGAAACACACGATTTAAGAATTATTTTTGAGTAAAATTACCACGATCTATATACCACCGCAGTTTCTAAAAATCCACAGCTAAATTTAGAAATTATTATCATAAGTAAGAATAGATCCTTTACAACAGACCCTTTATAAATTCAATCATTTGATTTATTATCCACTGCGAAAAATCCAGAGACGAATAATTAATCTAGCGAATATTGTAAGATACAGTTTAAAATCTTGGGGGACAGTGAAACTCAATTATTAAAAAAAACATTAAACAAAATCAAGAAATACAATATTTTTGTTGTAAAATATTGCAAAATAAAAAATTTAATCGATAATCAATAAATTAATTCGATTTTTTTTTTAATATTAGAAAAATTACTTTTAATACAATGAAATTGTTTTAAAAAAAAAAAGACATTTTGTTATAATGAATGTTAAATGTATTTTATAATGAAAAATTAAATAGTTCGAAAGGATCCATAGCGAAGGTGATCTCGTTAAGATTCAGCGTCTTTGATATTAGAAAAAGGCTAAGGACCTTGACGGAAGTCTGAATATTTCACTTTTCTTCGATTTTAGATGTGGCGATATTAACTCAACTCAATTACATATCTTAATGATAATAACTGAAAGTTTTACTTCAGGAAATGTTAGAAATTATCCCACCACATTTCTGGTACAAAATCAGAAATTAATAATAACAAATGAAATAATTAAAAAATAATAATAATCTGAAAATGAAATAATCTGGAATTTATTAATAATAAAGTATCTTATCGTTGTTAAAAAATTAATCAAGATATCGTTATTATGAATGTGATCGGGAATTGATTCAGGTTATGTAATGGATCCTTTCGTCTATATGTGTTAGAAATGGATATGATTGTTGAATATTATATAGGATGGCTTGTGGAAATCAATTTTTTACTGCTGTGCTTAAGTAACTACATAATTCATGTAACAAAAAATCCAAAATTATGCCCAAGCGTGTATTATTGGAGCAAATTTTAATTAAATATTTTCGAAATTATTTAAATCGAATTTAAAAATGAAAAAAAAAAATTGTGATTTAAATTTTAAGTGTCCAGTGGTCGTTGAATTTAATATAAGATTAGAAACGGAACCTCACATCATTTATAATTTTGTTGAGCCAAAATTGACATGTATTTTGCGAAAAACCAAAAACACGAGATTGGACACTATAAAAATTTGTAGTTAGTTTAATTTGAATAACTGAAAAAATGGTAAGTCAAGTTAGCTTAATTTAATTAAATGTTAAGTCAAAAACGACTCGAGATCGATCATCGTTTTCGATAACGAAAATCGAATGTTCTTCGAGTCGAGACTTTGTATTATTAGAAGATAAAATTGTACGTTTTGAAATTGTATAAAATAAATTAATTTTCGATGCATTCCAATCGATAAAAGAAAAAAAGTTCGATAATTTATATCGATATTATTAAAAAAAAAACACTGCCCAAAGACACGCTTTTTTTAATTTAAATATTCGAGGGCAAGAAATACAGTAAATTTGAATGTATTTAATCAAAATTTCAACAACTTATTTTCATATTTTTTATTAAATTCACAGATGTTTATGCTAAATCTAGATTGATGATTTTTAAAACTTCGTTTCTCTTCGAATTGTTTTAAAATTGCCAACCTGTATACATTATTTTTCTGTCCATTTGCTCTTGCACTATAGCAATTTTGTAATCCATGTTTGTTCCGCTGTAAATTTCGAGCAGGCTGTTCGATTTTAATGACATTTAATACACTTGATTACATTCAAAAAATTTGCTATATTTGGTTCTGCATCCCATTTTTGGGGAAAATCTCAAAAATTTATCATGGTTTTTCTGTGCATTCAAGGAAGATGCGGTTTTTTGTAATCGATATGAAATGATGAAGGGTCATACGAAAACTAGAATATTTTTTAAACCCCCACATCCATTTTGGACTATCATTGTTGGCGAATTAGAATTAGTAAAACATCTGTGTAAATAAATGAATTAAAAGTTTTTGCAGACTTTTTATCAGAGTGTATTCTTTTTCAATTTTTGTTTATGATTAACCGGATAAAAAGTGTACAATGGATGTAAAGATCCTTAAAATTAGCTTTCATCCTCTAAAAATTAAAAAAAAAATCGTTAGTTGGCATCACTCGATGGTACAAATTTTTTGAGTTGGACTATTAACAACAATTTTAAATATATGTCAAGCTATAAAACTCTTCAAAACTAGAATTAACATTTCAAAACAAAAAGAAACTATTTCCAAGAAACCAGGGTTTGAATCGATTTTTATTTTACATTCATTTTAAAGAATTTTTTTTAATATTTAAAAGCTTTTTCTATCAAAAACCTAGTTTCCAAGATAATGTGATCAATTTGATAGAAAAAGCTGTGAAAAAGAACCGAATGTGATGACAGCTAGTGAATTTTTTTTAAATCTTCAAAGGATAAAGGCTAATTATATTTAAAAACACCGGATATGTTTGTTATGTGTGTGATTATGCCTCAACATATTTGTATACAAGAGTCATCACCGATGGATAACTTTAAGAATCCTCAAAATATACTTTTATTAATAAATTGTATAACACTTGTTCTCTGAATGTTTCAATATAACTTGTTCTATTCTCTTCTTTTTTTTACTTTATTATATTCTTTTTATTTTGGAACGTATCAAATTGGTTGTGTTCGAAGTAAGTAAACTTTAAACTGATATATTGGTTCAAAATATGACGATTATAAATCTTTTGTTAAGTCCATTTAGAAAAGATTATTCGCAGCATTGTCTACTGTGTAATATATGTAGATAGATTTGAATTTTGCTCTTTTGCAAAATAACAAGCTTCTAAAAAGTGACACTTAGAAATTTCTTTCTTGAAATTTCAAACACCTGTCCCACCGTGAAAAGTACATAGCGAAACGACATCAAATCTAAATCACATAACCTCATTTGAAAGTACTTTTTAATTTTCATCTACCATTTTCGGATTTTGAATAATGAATCGCGGAGTTAGACTTGTTAACGTTTGCACATTTCTTGACATGCAGATCTGCGTTTTCTGTGATAGGAATGCTTTATCTATCAGAGACAATTCCGAAAGCCTACCGATTTTTCACTGGGGTTGTTTCCATGATGAAAAAATATCTTAAAGATATAATGCACGTGATCGGATGTACCTCCAGAGCAATAATCAAAACTCCAAACAAATCCCTTGCATATAACATCATCTGATATCGTAAAATTATGAAAATGATAGTTCAATTCACAGTCTTAGGCGGGAAAGGTGTTTAAGATTAGGTGTTTAAGCCTTTTCACACTAACCTGCTGCCTCGCTGCTCTTTATACCCAAGAAATCCCGCGTACCAAGTATCGTTGTTTTCAGTTTTAGACGGTTTAGCTTTTTTACGAAAGAGAATGTGAATATTTAGAAAGAAATAAAAGTTTAAATTTAGCTTTATCAGCTAAAAACTTGTCCTAAGAAAAAGCTTGGTTGAAAGCTCATTTTAAATAGTAATTTAAAAGCTTTGTTCAATCAATTTCATTGGATTTCTTGCAAAAAAAATTTTGCATTCCCTTTTCAACATTCATAAAAAATTAATAGGTAATTTTTTTTACTCTTCCAGATTCCTTACCAGAGAGTGGTAGAGGATGATAAATTTTCGCTATTGTTTCGAAAACTAGAAAGTTTCGTGTGAGGTATGTATGATTTAAACTTGATATTGTTTTGATAATTAAATGCACCGCTTTCGGTTTTTGAAAAACTCTTTATTTCAAGAGTAAAACAGACGAAAACGCAGATTAAAGAAGTGAGCTGAAATCAGTTGATATGCATTACTCTAAATACAACCAATGAGATAATAAAAAATATAGTTAAACGTGAAAACAAACAAAAGTAACTGTGTTCAATTTATTTTAGGTATTTAAAATAATTATTATTCAGTACCAAATAAGTATATAAGATATCTACTGTTAATAATTAATATAATTGGTGTTCACATTTCACGTCTCATCATGATGTCGTCATACATCATCATTTCATTTTTATTTATCAGACTTTTAGCCAAAGTTTCAAAGAGAAAAAAAATTTTCTAAATACATTGATTGAATATTATTCTTTATTCCGATAAAATGGTGAAAAACATGTAATAAATTTCAGATTAAGGCTGTGTGAAGCCACCATTTTTACAAAATGGCGGACACATATTTACGGTTTTCTTTTTAATGTCTCTGATTATTTCATTTTGATTAAAATAACAAAAAAGGAATTGTTTGGTAAAAAAATTCTCTTCATGAAAGATATATATATATATAATTTATTTTGAAATATAACCTCAAAAGTACTTATATGTCATCTTAAACATTTAGTTCTTCTGTAATTTTTTTTTAAATAGAATAGTAACAGTGCTTTGATGTAAAAAAATCTCTCCAATATATACATTTATAATCTTAAATTTAAATTTTATTTGCGTTAAAAAAAATTTTTGATCGAAAATTTCTAGACATTTTTTTACCTATTAAAGCTTTGTAACTCTTCTACTTCAAAAATAATAGAAAAAATCAAATTTTTTAAATGGTATACTTATTTTTTGTTAATTGTATTTCAAAATAAATCATTTATTAATATATGGTAGATAATTTTTTCTCAAAAATTTCCTTGTTTTTTTTTTTTAATCGGATTTAAAAATGGCGAACATACGGAAGCATCCGATCAAATTATGTTTTTCACCATTAGATAGGTATAAAGATTAAAGAACATGTTTCAATAAAAAAAAATCACTTAGAAAAATTTTCCTTTTTTAATCCCAGATTTTTTTTCTTATAGTTGCTTTGACTATTTTTCATTTTTGTAATTAAGAACGAATCGGTGTCAAATTATTAGATAGAAATATCTATTCGATGCACTAAATTTTAAGTTATTAATATTAATTAAATAATTTAGGAACAATGTCTATTGACGTAAAAAAATTTATTAAAAATTGTTTAAGAAAAAAAAATTTTGGCGTCTAATGTGTATGGCCTTACTTAAAAAATTATTAATCAAATAAAATTGATCTTTGAATTCCACGTTAAAAAACAGGAATAACACAATATTAAGAAAACCTTCAAATATCCATTATTTTAGACTTTTGCATTACCATAATTTACCTAGGTTAAATTTTGCTTAATTATGTAAATGCGGATTCCTAAATTTAATTTACAAATTATTTTCATCCATTCAACGAATCGATCTTAATGGCAAAAATTAATTTTTATTTCACATAAATATCGAATCAAATTTTGACCGGCTAATTTAGTTAAAAAGAATCTTTTAAATTTGCAATTAAAATGCACAAATTATTGTAAATTTAAAATGAAATAAGGAAATTTAATTTGTTAAGTGATATTTTGTTAATTCAGATGATTTATGTAAGCATTTCTCAACGATCCGATTTTGGATTTGAAACGAATTACATTTCAATTTATATTAAAATTTTAAAGGAAATTAAACAATCGCTTGGGCTTGTGCATATCATTTTAGAATGGCGTATTATTTTTAATTCTACTCTGAAATGTTCCTTGAAAATATTGAAAAAAGAATGCTTGAAATCCAAACTTTTAAATTTTTTCTCTATCAGTATACATTGCATTTCCTTAAATGCTGATAAGAGAACTTCTCTGGTAGATATATCTAGGTTCTTAAATCTTCTACTTGTTAATATTTTATTAAATTGCCATTTAGTGGTAAAAGATAGTTTCATTCTTTTTAAGTAAAATGTTTTAAAATTACGTTTTTTTTAATAATGTATTTTTAAACTTCGTGATTCATTTTCACTTTGGATCATTTGACATTCTTAAGAGGTATTGAAACATTATACTGAAGTACTATTCAAAATATCTCCATTATGTGAGATCTTTTACTCTTCGGCAGGTCCTTCATTTTCAGTCCAACATTTGGATCAGTATTTTTTTTATTTATTTGGGTGCGAAAATTGAAATAAATACAATGTATATTACATATAATTAAAATTAAAAGGTTATTAGATTACATAAAGGAATAAGCTAAACTACTTTATGTACACTCCTTACATAAAGGAGTAAGCTTTTTGTAAGTAGTCCAATCTCTCTTAACTGGCTACAAATGCTAAAAGATCTTAAGCTATCAAGTCCAAAATATCTTAAAAGGTTGAGAAATGCTAATTGGCAATTGTTTCTTGTTTTTCTTTTTTTTAATATTGCTTATTAATTATTACTTAAAACAATTTATTGAATTTAAATACACCTCACATATTTTATACTGACTCAAAACTCAAAATAATAATAATAAAAATAATAAACAAATCAAAACATATTTTTTGAAAATAATAAACAAAAACATTTTAGTCAATTTTATTAAAAAAATTAAAAAATAAACACACAAAAAAATATATAAATAAATAACAAAAATAAAATGGGGTAAGTGACAAACAATAAAAAAAATTGTATTTCAATTATCACTTTTTTTATTTCAAATTATAAAATAAATTTGATTTATTTACTATAAAATAATTTTTTTCTTTATTTCATATTGTCATTCAAAATTTATTTATTTTTATTTAAAGTTTTTTCAATTTTTGAAAGGAAGTTACGAAATGTAAATTATGCTGTCGATCGTACGCGCATCAAACATTGGTAGTTCGTTATCAACCAAGTTAACAATGAAAATGCTGTCAACGACGATATCAACGCTAACAATTTTCTTAACGTTTTTTTACTCCTTTTTTCTACCACAGCCAGCAAAATTATTTCAAAAGTAAATAAATACACATCGAAATTCAGAAATAAAAGTAAATAATTATAATGGTTATTATTTCGGTAATGTTATCGTCTCAAAAAATTGAACATATTTCATTTTAAAATGAGCAATCTTTTTTTAT